>KQ992973.1:102450-119663 GCA_001598015.1 Dorcoceras hygrometricum
GAACCTCCAGTAGTGGTAACACTGGCCAAGAACGCCCTGGTGGCCTGATCGTCACTGTCCTCCGCTGAAAGTCGATCATCGCTCCAAACTCTATCAGCCAATCCATACCTAGGATGAGGTCAAATCATGACATCCGCAAAACGACCAAATCCGCTCTGATCACATGATCCTGAAACATCATCATCAATCCCTGCACGACGCTGGTCGTCGTCAACTCCTCTCCTGACGGAACCTTCACGACGAGAGCTACTCCCAAGCTCTCCGAAAAAATACACATCCTCTGTGTGAACGCACTCGAAATAAACGAATGGGTCGCCCCTGAGTCTAGCAAAGAGAGTGTAGTGACACCTAGCACATGAATCTCGCCTGAAACAGAAACGTCACATAGGTACGCGTTTACGGTCATACTAAATCCCAAAAAGGTAGTTAGAAGCCTAAGACATTTCTAAGTTTGCTAGTCCTATCCGTCAAAGTACTCAAGGCAAGTTATAGAAGTCCTATAGTTCTTACTTATATCAACTTAGCAACTAAGGCAAAGAATTTTCCTACCAGTGCTCTATCTAGCATGCAAATCTAAAACACCCAGATAGCAACATGACAAAGCATAGGAACGACGGGAATTTAAAAAAAAATACCTGTGAGTAATGACGTGTCTGGATCCGCAGCCCCTGCTTTCATCACAAAAACACACCTGTGGTCTGTCTCCTCTTAGGACAATCCCTAGAAATGTGCCCCGGCTCCTTGCAGTGAAAGCACTTGCCAGATCCAGCCATGCAAGGTCGTGAATGCTGCTTACTGCACTCCTTGCAGACTGGGAACCCTCCAGGTCTAGGGGCACTGGCCCCTGCTGTTGTGGCCTCTGCTGGCCCTGAGGTCTCTGCCGTTGTGACCCCTGAGGAGTTGGGCCCTTAGGATGCCCCTGAAATGGTCTCTTCACTGGCTACTGCGAAGACTGGCCCCTGACGGGCTGCTGCATCTGACGCTTCCTCTAGAAGTTATCCTCATGTTCTTTCGGCCTCTCTCAAACCGGTATGCCATGTTCACCGCTGCCATATAAGTAGCCACGTTCGCCATATTGACATCGTGGCCGATGTCTGGTGTGAGACCCGAAAGATTATTGGATTAATTGAGTTAATTAATCGGGTTTTGGATAGACCAGATTTGGCATGAACAGATCTGGGATGGATCAGCTGTGAGTTGGTATGCTTGGTGAGCGTATCGGGTTTCTAATTTGTGTGTTTAGAACAGATCTGGACAGTTTTAGAGGTCAACGGGGTAGTAGGCAGATTTGGAGAGTTGAGAAGTGCTGGTTGGTGGTTTTAGTTTCAGCGCTGGTTGTTTGTAATTGAGTCTAGAGGTGAAATCTGGTTATCGTAAGCCATGCAGTGAACGCTGGTTTAATATCCTGCGTGGGTAGTGAAACACCGTCGTTTATAGAGAATCAAATTTGAGATGTGTTGGTTGTTAGCGCTGTGTGAATCGGCCTGGTTTGAGGGTTGGTGTATATCGGTTTCGGGTTGTATAGACCGAAAGGCAGTACGATGTCGTTTTGGGTTAGTAAACGCTGGTCAGTGTTGGTATCAGATCTGGGAGTTTTGGCTAAGGGCGATGTGACGCCGTTTGGAGATCCATGTGTATGTGTTAATTAGATTGTGGTGCGACGTCGTTTAGTGGTAGCGCGCTGGTGTAGCGTATGCTCCAGATCTGGAGTAATAATCAGATCTGAGCGGATATCAGCTTTGAGCTAATGTTGTCGGTGGTTACTGTTCATCTGATTTGGGGAACTTAAGTGTTATATATAGAAGACTTGACCCTTCGAACGTGATATTTTCCCGACAATTAGAAATATTTCCCGTAACCTTACTCTGTCATGATACCCTAGCTCTTGTTTACCGAACCTTATCTTCTCCGATTGCCCGCGGTAGAAGACTCGGATTTGAGCAAGAGTGGTAGCGCTGGACTCCTCTTGCTAAGGCGCTTCGTTCTGTACCTTTTTCGAAGGCTTGCGATTAGCTGGAAGAAGATCTCGAAAGAAGCTACCTCATTTGAGCAGATTTGCTTCTCCGTTCAGGTAACACTCTGAGTTAGTGATAGATCCTCCCTTACGCTTCGATTAGAGCTATCTGTTGTACTAGAAGGGTAGGATAGAGTTGGTGGAGCTCGTAGCTCCCAGTGGCTCTGTGCTACTGTCCCTGACTTTTGCCGTTGTTGTTTGGCTTAGCAGGTTCAGATTTGAGTACTCGGAACCTTGTTGTGGTAATTGTAGCTCAGAAGGTTAAGGTGCGGATGTGAGCTTGTTTTACAGCTTCGGATTGAGCATGGATATTATGTGTGCTGCTATGTATGATTCTGTGTTGCTATTGCTTGCTTCTGCTGTGTTGATTGTTGCAAGCTGTTGTATTTGCATACACACATTATTCATGTTGAGCTCAGATCTTGTTTAGTCGTGCCTTGTTGTGTTGATCTGTGCGTACCAGGATGCTTGTTTTGGAGGCCGAGCGGGTAACTCTCGTGTCCCTCATCTCCCTGCTGGGACCTGTTAGCCGCTATGAGCCGAGTGGGTAGCTCCCACATCTCATGAGCTGGGCAACAGTAGGTGGAGTGAATTGTTGTGCATCTGGTACTGTGTGTTGAGACAAGTGGGTAGCTCCCATACACTCACACACCCCATGGCCACTATCTTTCAGTTGATCTGTATCAGTTGTTGAGTAGTTTCTTGAGATCCTTTGGCTCCCTGACTTCGCTTGTAGCCTTGTTCTCATGCATAACATTTTCATATTATTTGTTGCTATCTATTAGCTGTTTTTCAGTTGCTCTCCGTACTGGGGTTTGACCCCATGTCCCTCTGGGGCTGATTGTTTTGTTTGTATGTGTGTGTTTCAGGTTATCATGGTTTCTCTACTGGGCGTGGAGTTGATCCAGCTTGTAGTGACCCGAGAGGTGGATAGAGTGTCCCAATTATATATAGTATATACTTGTTATAATGTATTGTATCTATGTTGAGCGAGAGACTCATCATGGATCCTTTGGTTGTTGATTGAGAGTCACTCTATGTTTGTATTGCTGTTGGTTATTGTATTGGGTTTTCAGTTGTTGTAAAACTAGTATTTTGAATATCGTTGTATTTTAACTTATGATTTTCTAAGTCAGGCCAAAGCGAAAAATTTTAGCCATTTTTTAAATGCTTCCGCGTTGTTTATTGCATGTTTTATCTCTGATTGAGCACCGGGTCTGACATCTGGTCGCAGTCCATCAGTAAACTGCCGCAGCTTCTCACTCTCCACATTCGCGATCGAGGGCACAAATTGACACCCCGCTCGAACTACCTCACATACTCAGCAACAGATTTGTCTCCCTGGAGGAGACTCATAAACTCCCGAATAAGCTGACTCCGGGCTTCCACAGTAAAATACTTCTCAAAGAAGACAGTCTTGAATTGCTCCCAAGTCAGACTCTCCAGCACTAATCCAACCATTGCGCTCTCCCACCAAATAGCTGCATCTCCCTTCATCATGAAAATGGCACATCGGACCTTGTCAGTGTCCAGGAGACCCATATAAGCATATATGGTCTCCAATGATCGGATCCACTCCTCAACAACAAGTGGATCAGTAGTACCGGCAAACTCCTTAGGTCCCTGTTTGTGGAACCTCTCAGCAACGTCATCCTCATGCGACTTCCCGGGTCGCTCCGATTGACGCTCCAAAAGCCTGGTAATCCCGGCTAGCATATTCACACTATCTCTCTCGTATGGTGTCAACTGAGGAGGTGGGGGAGGAGGAGGAGGCGTAGAATCATCCTGGTGGCTCCTGTCGTGTCTGGGAGACATATTGGTACACCAAAACCTTATCACGTAAATTTAAGTGCATGACTAAGTATTGGGTTTTCAGTTGTTGTAAAACCAGTATTTTGAGTATCGTTGTATTTTAATTTCTAAGTCAGGCCAAAACGAAAAATTTTAACCATTTTTTAAATGCTTCCGCATTGTTTATTGCATGTTTTATCTCTGATTGAGCACCGGGCCTGACATTTTTTGATCAGAGCTTAAAGTGGGATAAGCTCAATTTCTTTTGATCACACTTGAGTCTAGGCACTTGTTTGCGTGTTTCATGTGCTTGACTATGTGCTTTATCTGCTGTGTGATCTTACTATGTTAGTATTTGCTTAGATGCCTCCTAGACGTAGTGGTAGAGCAACCAGGAAGATTCCGTAAGAATCTGAGGGTCAAAATGAGGAGATTCAACGTAGTATTCCTAGTTGTAGGCATACTAGGCAGATTGACGATGAGATTGATGTGCTGGCAGCCCGCGTGGATGAGATGAAACTAATCATGGCAAGTTTTCTGTGTATGAATCCTCGGACTTTCGATGGTGATGAGAGTAGTTCTGATGCTGAGTCTTGGCTACAGCATATTACTGGACTGTTTGATAGAGTGCGCTATGATGATGAGCGCAGGCTGAGCTTGGCGAATTTCAGCTGAGGAAGAATGCAGAGCGATGGTGGAGAGTTGCTTCACGTACGCTCGAGGAGACTGGTGCAGGGATTACTTGGGATAGTTTCTGCACGGAATTCCGTCAATAGTATGTTCCGGAGTCTTATGTGAATGCCCGGGAGCGAGAGTTTGACAACTTGGTTTAGTGAACCATGTTGGTGGGTGAGTATGCTCGTAGGTTTTCTTCTCTTTTGTCTTACGTTCCTCATGTGTCTGGCCGCGAGAGGGCGAAGAGGAACCGTTTCTTGGAAGGGCTTAAGGAGGATCTGTATTCCTTGGTGTTTGAAAGTTCACCTACTAGTTTATGCGGACGGGTGGACAAGGCAATGGACATCGAGGAAGGGTTGAGGAACCGCAGGTCTAGGGTTCAACCTCCAGCAGTGCAAGGTTCACGTCCCAGTGTTTCGGGAGCGCAACCTCCCCAGTTTCCCCAGTCATCTCAGCAGCAGCCCTAGCAGTCAGCGGAACAGTCTGGACGCCACAGGTTCATGCCTCGTGGTAAGCAATTCAAGAAGAAGCAGGGTTCTAGTTATTCTGGCTCCGATAGTTCTAGCAGCAGCAGTAGCCCTAGGTCCATATTTTGTGGTCAATGTGGAGGCAAACACCCTTCAACGCATTGTACGGGTGTTCAGGGTGCTTGCAATAATTGTGGGTAGTATGGAAATATTGCGAGAGTGTGTCCATTGGCGGGATCTCAACACACTGCAGTCCCACCTCAGGGTCGTTCTGGTGGATCGTCTAGAGGTCATTCTTTACCTTTTCCGTAGCAGAGGATAGGGGAGACTCAGTATAGGCCATTCCAGCAGCCTGGTACTTCACAGTTTGGACAGTCTTCCCAGCCTCAGTTCTCAGGACCTCAGTATGCCCAGGTGAATGCCATGACGAGGGAGCAAGCGGAAGGCACGCCAGGAAAAGTGATTGCAGGTATTTGTTCTGTCTTTGATTTTCCTGCACGTGTATTGTGTGATACTGGAGCATCACATTCGTTTATAGCTGATGCATTTTTGGTTGAGCATGGTTTGCATACCACATCTTTATGTGATGTTTTTCTGTTGCGACTCCTGCCGGCGCGAGCCTGTACTCCCAAGAGATTTTGTTGAATGGCATTCTTAGGTTTGGTGAGAATGTGTTGGTAGCGAACCTGATTTGTTTAGTGATGTGGGATTTCGATTGCATTGTGGGAATTGACATGTTGTCTAGCTATAGGGCCACGTGGATTGTTTCCATTGGTGTTGTGCGCTTTAGGCCCCAGTCTGGCGAGAAGTGGAACTTCTATGGCCTCGATTCTCATTCGAAGATTCCCTTGGTCTCTGCTATGGAGATGTTTAGCCTTATGTCGTTGGAGAATGCTGGATTCATGATTTATGCTATGGACGCTTCCTTTTCATCGTGTGTGGAGCTTAGCGACATCCCCGTTGCTCGGGATTTCCCTGATGTGTTCCTCGAGGAGATTCCTGGCTTTCCTCCGAGAAGGGAGATCGACTTCAGCATTGAGTTGGTACCTGGTACAGCTCCGATTTCACGCACCCTGTATCGTTTAGCGCCAGCTAAGTTGAGGGAGTTGAAGGTACAACTTAGTGATTTGCTGGAGAAAGGTTTCATTCGACCGATCATGTCGCCGAGGGGAGCTCCTATCTTGTTTGTGAAGAAGAATGATGGTTCCATGAGGATGTGTATTGATTTTCGGCAACTGAATAAGGCTACAGTGAAGAATAAGTATCCTGTACCGAGGATCGATGACTTGTTTGATCAGCTTCAGGGTTCAGCAATGTACTCTAAGATCGATCGCTTCGGGGTACCATCAGTTGTGTATTCGAGAGGTAGATGTTGCGAAAACTGCATTTTGCACAAGGTACGGGCATTATGAGTTCTTGGTTATGCCCTTTGGTTTGACGAATGCCCCTGCAGTTTTCATGGATTTAATGAATCGAGTCATTCGAGAGTTCATCAATCAGTTTGTGATTGTGTTTATCGATGATATCTTGGTGTACTCGAAGACTCCGTTTCAGCACAAAGAGCATTTGAGGTTGGTTCTCCAAACACTACGAGACTCGCGGCTGTATGCTAAGTTTTCTAAATGCGAGTTTTGGTTGGATAGAGTAGTGTTTCTGGGTCATGTAATTTCGGCCGATGGACTGTCTGTTGATCCCAGTAAGGTAGAGGCTGTTGTAAACTGGGAGCGTCCCAAGAATGTTTTAGAGATTTGAAGATTTTTGGGATTGGCTAGCTATTGACGTTTTACTGAGGGATTTTCTAGCATAGCTAAGCCTATAACGCAGTTGACCCAGAAAGACAAGAGATTTGTTTGGACTGAACAGTGTGAGAACAGCTTTCGATTGCTAAAATAGAAGCTAAACACAACGCCAGTGTTAGCTTTGCCTTCAGGTTCAGGTGGTTTTGTGGTTTGTTCGGATGCTTCATTGAATGGATTGGGCTGTGTTTTGATGCAGAATGGTCGAGTCATTGCGTATGCTTCTCGACAGTTAAAATCGCATGAGACTCAATACCCGGTTCATGATTTGGAGTTGGCAGCAGTGGTCTTTGCCTTGAAGATTTGGCGCCACTACCTGTATGGCGAGCAGTTTGTGGTGTATACCGACCACAAGAGTCTTCAGTATCTGTTTTCTCAGCCATATTTGAACATGAGACATCGTATATGGATGGAGCTACTTAAGGATTTTGATTGTGAGATCCAATATCAGCCTGGGAAAGTGAATGCAGTTGCCGATGCATTGAGCAGGAAGGCTCAAGTGTCGATGCTTGCTTCGTTGCAGATTTCGAAGGTTCATGAGCATTTAAGCACTACTGGTTGGCGATTTCACCCAGGTGAGTATTATGTTGTGGTGTCTTCTTTTCAAGTGGAGCCACAAATTGTTTCGAGCATTAGAGCAGCTCAAAGGACAGATCCATCTATCCATGAGTTGAATTTTAAGGTTAGAGTTGGACAGTTAGAAGACTATTCTGTCTCGTTTGATGGTTGTTTGAGGTTTCGTGGCAGGTTGGTAGTGCCAAATCTGATTGATTTGAAGGAGGAGATCTTGAGAGAAGCACACTGTAGTAGGAATAGTGTCCATCCTGGTGCAAGAAAGATGTACCATGCCTTGAAGCCGCACTTCTGGTGGGTAGGGTTGAAGAGTGATGTTGATGATTTTGTTGCACGTTGTCTGAATTGTCAGCAAGTAGATTTTTTCGAGTATTAGAGCAGCTCATAGAGCAGATCCATCTATCCATGATTTGAAGTTGAGGGTTAGAGCTGGACAGTTGGAGGACTATTCCGTCTCATCTGATGGTTGTTTGAGATTTCGTGGCAGGTTGGTAGTGCCAACTCTGATTGATTTGAAGGAGGAGATCTTGAGAGAAGCACACTGTAGTAGGAATAAGTGTCCATCCTGGTGCAAGAAAGATGTACCATGCCTTGAAGCCGCACTTCTGGTGGGTAGGGTTGAAGAGTGATGTTGATGATTTTGTTGCACGTTGTCTGAATTGTCAGCAAGTAAAGGCAGAAAGGATGAGATCTGGTGGTCTATTGTAGAGCTTAGAGGTGTCCCAATGGAATTGGAAGCACATAGCTATGGATTTTGTAACGCCTTTGCCTCATTCCAGCAGAGGTTGTGATGCTGTGTGGGTTGTTATAGATAGACTTTCGAAGTCTGCTCACTTCATTCCCTACAATATGGTGTTTTCTTTGAAGAAAATGGTGAAACTGTACATAGATTTCGTGGTGCGATTGCATGGAGTGCCTGTGTCCATTGTTTCAGATAGAGATCCGAGGTTTACTTCCAGATTTTGGAAGAGTTTGCAAACAGCTTTGGGCACCAGATTGGCTATGAGTACTGCTTATCATCCCCAAACTGATGACAAATCTGAGAGGACTATCCAGACTTTGAAGGATATGTTCAGAGCTGTGGTAATGGATTTCAGTGGTAGCTGGCAAGATTCATTGTCTTTGGTGGAGTTTTCTTATAATAACAGCTACCAGGTGACAATTGGAATGGCACCATTTGAGGCATTATATGGTAGGAAGTGCAGATCACCAATCTGTTGGGAATAAGTGGGGGAGAATCAACTATCTTCTCCAGAATTTGTGCATCAGATGAGAGATCAAGTAGATCTGATTCGACATCGTATGAAAGCTGCACAAGATCGCCAAGCTAGCTATGCGAATCGTAGGCGTAGGCCTTTGGAATTTCAGGTTGGAGATCTGGTTTTCTTGAAAGTTTCTCCTTTTCTTAGTGTTATGAGATTTGGTCTCAAGGGAAAGTTAGCTCCTCGTTATGTTGGACCTTATGAGATTGTGGAGAGGATCAGTCCTTTGGCTTATCGCTTGTTACTGCCGCCAGATCTTTCCTCATTTCATGATGTTTTTCATGTGTCTATGTTGAGGAAGTATGAGCCAGATCCTTCTCATGTGTTGCAAACTGACGAAGTGGAGCTGGATTGGACTTTGAGTTATGTTGAGTATCCCTTGCAGATCTTGGACAGAAAAGAGAAACAGCTCAGGAACAAGACCATTCCCTTGGTGATGGTCCAGTGGAGCAAACATGGTAGAGAAGAAGCTACGTGAGAGTCAGAGGAGAAAATGCAACGTGAATGGCCTCATCTGTTTGAGTAAATTTTGCATTAACTCCAGTAGCTAGTTGCTTTTTTGTTGTTTTTTCCAGTTATCTTGAACTCTTGGTTAGTAGCCTTTTATTGTGTGATTGAGGTTACTGGTTGTTCTGTTGAGTTTTGGTTCAGTTCTGGAGTTGTTCTTTGATTTCAAGGACGAAATCTTATTTTCAGTGGGGGAGAGATGTGAGACACGAAAGATTATTGGATTAATTGAGTTAATTAATCGGGTTTTGGATAGACCAGATTTGGCATGAATAGATCTGGGATGGATCAGATTTGAGTTGGTATGCTTGGTGAGCATATCGAGTTTCTATTGTGTGTGTTTAGAACAGATCTGGACAATTGTAGAGGTCAACGGGGTAATAGGCAGCTTTGGAGAGTTGAGAAGTGCTGGTTGGTGGTTTCAGTTTCAGCGCTGGTTGTTTGTAAGTGAGGCTAGAGGTGAAATTTGGTTATCGTAAGCCATGCAGTGAACGCTGGTTGAACATCCTACGTGGGTAGCGAAACGCCGTTGTTGGATCTGTTTTTACAGATCCTAATTAAGTTTTGAATTACACAAAACCTATTATTGTGTTTCTAACAATTCCACTTGAGTGTACAGGTTTTAGAAACAAAGAAGACAATCAGCAGCAGCTATATTTGTCCAGGCAGTTGGTTCGCAACATTATCTATCAGCAGTTGGTTTGGTATTCATGGAATCAGCAGTTGAATTAGCAATGGAGACGTCCAGAGTTACATCAGCTGTTCGTAATCAGCTGGAGCATGATAATCCAGCTGAAACAATAACAACCAGCTGAAGAGCTAAAGTGCGAAGCGAACCAGCTGAATCAAGTATTGAGAAGCTTGCTGAAGAATAAGAAGAAGATTCAAGTTATAAGTACTGCTGACGAATCTGTTAGCAGTCGCAAAGATATAAGTACTGTTGATGAATCTATCAACAGTCACTATTCAAGAAGAAGAAAGTCGCAATTATAAGTACTGTTGACGAATCTGTTGACAGTCGCTATTCAAGAAGCTGGATGCTTAGCGAGATGATGAAGATCAGCTGAAGCGAAGTGAAGTAGCGAGATGATGAAGATCAGCTGGAGCGCTAAGATTGGATGACATCAGCAGTGACGTCATAATTAAGCAGGAAGACTTTGCGTTGTTATTTCAGGCAACCTTTGTGGTCAGTACGGGCATTTTGCTAGAGTGTGTCCGTCAGCTGGATCACAGCAGACCGAGCGAAGCAGTTGACGAATTATCAAAGTTGGATGTCAACTGCTGAGCTTATTTCAAATGGCGAAAGCGACAGTAGCCTGCAAAAGAAAAGGACGCAAGTACTTTTACTTTTCAGAGGAGCGTTGCACATTTATGGAAAGAAGACAAGATAGCCTTCTGGAGCGCTGAAGAGTTTTTGGAAGCTTTCCAACGGGAAGAATTTCAGCAGAGGCTATATATATTGGAGGCGACGCCCATTGAAGAAGCGTTCTGGTCCTGCAGTTAAAAGTGAACGAGACGCTATGCGTTCGTTCAGTTGGTGCAACTACAATACTGTGGGAAATATTCATTGATTACACAGTGGCACCAACAGAGGGAAAATAATCTGAAGTGAAGCTGTCAACTAATCATTCGAGAGAGAGTTTCATTGCAGTTGACAGTGTAGCTAGAATTAGCTTGTTAGAGCATGTCCCTCGTGTGTGAGAAAAACAGAGAGTTGAGCGTTCATTGTATCAATCTCACACACCCGGATTCATTCACATATGTTTGTGAATGAATCTAGAAATATGTTCACAGTATCGTCCAAGCATGAAGACGTAAAACTCTTGTGTATGTAGTTAGTCACACAGTTGCGGCTGATGTGCAGTTACGAAGTAGTGGATCCTTCCGAGGTGGAAGAAGGGGAGATGTAGGATGTTGATATCCGAACTTCCATAAACAAATATGCTGGTCCTTTCCTTTAAGCTTTTAGCATTCGCATTTTACACTTAGCATATTTCATTAAGCATTGCACGCATAAACAGTTTCAGCACTTAGCATTCCAGCATTTCAGCAGCACACACAAGCACAAGTCTCGAACAGATTTATGTTGTACATAAATCTGTTTGAGTTGTTTTAAAATCTAGGATTCAGTTCTGGTATTTTCCGCATGATTTTTAAATCATACCAGATCTGTCTCCGGTGCTCAAGGCTTTGATTTTATATGTTCAAGAACAACGAGCTATTGCAGCTCTCATTCAAATCAGCAGCGCAAAATTGCTTTGAATGGTTTTTTAACAAAAAGCGCGTCTGCTGATATCTTTTTGATCCTATTTTCGGACCATCAAATGGTATCAGAGCAGGTTTGTTCTTGAACGAGCACTTATTTTAAAACACATGTGCTATGTTTTAATGTTTTAAATGTTTTGAGAAACTTATTTTGTGAAGGCCAGATTTGTTTTAATGTAGAACCGGTTTTTCGCTTGATGAACTGTCGGGATGCGCGAGTCTCGGGCAGATGCCAAGCTTCTATTTTCGTTGTGCTGTAAGATCACTTGGAGCGAGGCTCAGTGACAAGCACATGGGGCGAGATAGAAGAATGAAAAATCTGAGCTGTTCTCTGTACTGGTTCTTCATAATTTTGGAGTAACTCAGTAGCACGTGTTATTTGAAATATTTTTATGCTCTGATGTTTTTAAAATGTTCTGTTTTGCGGATTCTAGCTGATGCAAAATTTTGAAGTTTAAAAATGATTTGAGCTCATGTTATAAAAGATAGGGAGAGTGGCGTCACTGTCATTTATAATTTGAGTAATGCATCAGCTTCTGTTTTTCAAAATCATATATTGTTGCATATGGTGCTTCCCAAATGCTGTTTTTGTTTTTTAAATTAAAACTCCTGCTGTTTCGTTGTTTTTGTTGAAACAGTTTAGGGAGAGCTTCTGTTTTAAATTGGGAAGTCCAGCAGTTCACTCTCTTTTTGATTCCCACAAAAAGGGAGAGAATTGTTAGAACATGCATTGTTGATTTGAGGTTTTGTGTAAATCAAAAAGGGAGAGATTGCCGGGAGACGATCAATACTGTAAACAATACACAATATGACATTCATAGGGCGTTTAGAATTTGCTACCTTGCTGGCAACTTGTGCCTGGCTCCAACCGGAATTACAAGAACGCCGGCTCTTCGCGGTAGACTGCGGTAGATAACGCCAATCAGGTCCACGACCGGAGACGGGATTCCTTCGTCAGCCTGCACTAGAAGGCGTGACGAGATCTGCACGGACGGATTCTCCTCGTCAAAATTGGCCGGAACAAATTCCGGCGAAGCGGCGGCGGCGGCGGCGGCGGCGGCGTGCACCGGGCGGCGACGGCGAGGCTTATGAGAGGAGGGGGCGGCGCTCTTAAGCTAGGTTTAGGGTTAATGGTGTAGTATATTGTTTATGAAGTCTAATCCATTATTAAATAGATCTTAGTGTTGGACTTGGACCGACCCAACGGGCCCGGGTCCAACGGATGAACATTCAGTTCATCTCCATCACCGAGACTTCATCGTAACTCCGATCGCCGATCAGATCGGACCGATCGAATCAGTTTCCAAAACTGAATACTATGATCTGAAAAACAAATTTTCAGAACCCCAGTGCAAAATGACCGTTTTGCCCCTCAACAGCGGGAAACCCCGGTTTGACCCCTGTTGACTTTTAGGAAGTCGCACTCCCAAAATCCTCTTCGTATGCTCAACACATTGAGCTGAGTATCCGTGCGGGAATCTCGAATCCAGTACTTGTGTGACCCTCAATGGTTCAGGGATACAGCTAGCCGTGGGCCCACAACCATTGTGGCTCCGGAATCACAATTCCGGACTTGCCCATCGGATCATGGTAAAGCGTCTAGCAACATCGCCCCATGATCCCCTAGGTATCACTGATAGTGCCTGCAAGAACCAGTTGGTCGTGGTTAGCGTACAGTACGGTCCTTTCAATCCATATATCCCGATCAGATCAACGACCATTGGTAAATCGAGAGTCGCTATAGATCCGATAGCTATTCATATATCTTGGAGATCGAATAGTGACATCACGAGTGTAACTAGGTAAACACATTTACCTAAAACACTTCTAGTACTCTGGCCAGAGATTTATACACTATTATCCCCTCAGATAGCATAGGATATCCACGCATGTCTGCGAGCGGTGAATCCTCGACAACGATGCATCGACTCCTACATGCATCAGGGTCTCACCCAATCCCGCCACCTGATGACCCCAAGTGAGTCGGCAAACGAGTCAAAGTGAGACGCCTATCATGTAGAGGCTCAATGACGTTTCGAGTCGTGAGGACTAACCAGTACAACCAAGACCTAGGACTTATCCACTCGATAAATGGTAACCACTTGGAAAGTTCGAACGAGGGTAGTTCGATAGATCACCAGGTCACTATCTATCTGCATGCTCAGAACATCACAATATTCCCTACCAATGAAACATGGTACTTCGCATCGCAGATACTAGTCTCAAGCTCGGGCGGTCTTATCCTCATTTTGACGGTCCAATCGACTAGGAACTAATTCAGAATACACAGTGACTATTAGATGTGTTTCATGATAGCCGTCATACCCACTATCACATCTAACATACACTTTAGCATATTCTAGGTCTTTACTCAACGCAATTGTTAATCATCATACAACACAATGAAAGTAAAGAATGTCATATAAATAAATACGAATATCATATGTAAAGATTGTCATATACAAGAGTCTATAAACCCACACGCCACAAGTTGGCTAGTTGGGCATCTACTCTAACAGACAGGACCGTCTTTGAATCACCAAAGCTTGATGAAAACCGATGGGGGTGTGCTTGAGGGGAGGGGGACGGCTATGGAAGGGAGTGGAGGCTAGGGTTTGCACAAATTTTGTGTTATGAAATAATGATGGTGCCAAAATGACCCCTAAGGCTTAATTAAGAAATTAAAAGGGAATTTTACAAGCTTGCCCCTCCACTAATTGAAATGCTAATTAAAAACTTTAAACTTGGTTTAAAAATCTCTAATTTTCGAAATAAAATCCCTCTAAAATTTTAAAACACATTAAAATCCATTAAAACAGCCCGTATGGACGAAAAACGGATTCCCCTCCAAGATAATCATAAACACCCCAATATTCGGAAATTGCTGCTTAAAAATAATAAATTTGTTCTTAAAATCTAAGGACTTAAAAATCTCAAATAATTTTCATCTCGATCATCCCTAGTCTCGTCCACACGTCCGTAGCTCAAACAGACTAAAAACATGACATGCATACCATGCAACATAAAAATCATAAATAAATCATATAAAATGGCATGTAATTATCAAAAAATATTTTTCCCATAGGCGTGCACTCTTTTCTACATATTCAGAAATTCTAGGCGTTACAACTCTCCCCCTTAAAGGAATTTCGTCCCCCAAATTAAGTACGTACCAAATAGATCAGGATAGACGTCCGCATATCGGCCTGGTCTCTTAGGTAGCCTCATCCTTTGAGTGATTCTGCCACAAGACCCTGACCATCGGAATACTCCGTGCTCTAAGCCTGTGCTCCTCTCGAGCCAAAATCTGTACTGGACTCTCCTCAAAAGATAAGTCTGGCGCCAATTGGAGTGGCTCAAAATCCAAAATGTGCGATGGATTCGGAACATACTTCCGTAGCATCGAGATGTGGAACACATTATGGACCACTGACAAACTGGGTGGTAACGCTACTCATTATGCCAAAGTACCAACCCTCTCCAATATCTCGAATGGCCCAATAAATCTCGGGCTGAGCTTGCCCCTGGCCAAAGCGCATCACCCCCTTCATGGGCGAGATCCTCACGAAGACATGATCCCCAACAGCTAACTCCAGATCTCGTCGTCTCTGATCGGCATAACTCTTCTGACGACTCTGGGCTGTCCTCATCCGATCCCAAATCCTCGTCACTACATCCGTTGTATGTTGTACTAACTCTGGTCCAGTCAACACTCTCTCTCCAACCTCGTCCCAATGCACGGGAGATCGACATATCCTCCCGTACAGAGCCTCATACGGAGCCATCCCAATCGATGCCTGAAAGCTGTTGTTGTACGTGAACTCTACCAGCGGCAACCTCGAGTCCCACACACTCTGGAAATCAATCACACAGGCTCTCAGTAAATCCTCCAGAATCTGAACGCCAATCTAGTCCCAAGGCGGCATGTAAGCTCCTCCAGAATGCAGATGTGAATCTGGTGTCTCTGTTCGACACTATAGAGACTGGTATGCCATGTAACATGATAACCTCTCTGATGTAAAGCTCTACGTACTGCGTTAGGGTGAAAGTAGTCTTCACCGGTAAGAAATACGCTGACTTGGTGAGTCTGTCCACAATCACCCATATCACCGTGTAACCTGTGGGACTCCTGGGCAATCCAACCACAAAGTCCATCGTGATATGCTCCCACATCCACTCAGGAATAGGAAGTGGCTGCAATAACCCTACCGGTCGCTGATGCTTCGCCTTGACCTGTACACAAGTCAAGCACTCAGACACAAATCTCCCGATATCCTTCTTCATCCTCGGCCACCAAAACAGCATCTGCAAATCTCTGTACATCTTCGTACTCCCTGGGTGGATGGAGTACGTCGATGCATGTGCCTCTGCTAGGATCTCAGCTCTCAGCTGTCCAGTACTCGGCACCCACATACGACCTCTAAAACGGAAAATCTCATCCTTAACTATGTACAGGCCTCGGCCTCTGGCCTCATCTCGTTGTCTCCACTGCTGCAACTGCTCATCAGAAGCCTGCCCGTCTAATCCGCTCTCGAAGAGTTGGCTTAATAGTGAGCGCTGTCAAACTCGGTGCACAACCTCCTGAATAAAACTCCAGTCCAAATCTCTGTATCTCAGTCTGTAGTGGTCTCTCAACTGACAAAAATGCCACTACTGCAGTCTCCGGCTCAAAGCGTCTCCACCAGATTAGCTTTACCCGGATGGTAGCTAATGTCGCAAGCATAGTCCTTCACCAACTCTAACCATCTGCGCTGCCTCATGTTCAGCTCCTTCTGGGTGAAGCAGTACTTGAGGCTCTTGTGGTCGGTGAAAATCTGACACTTGTCACCATATAAGTAGTGTATCCAAATCTTCAGAGCGAACACTATTGCTGCAAGCTCCAGATCGTGCGTCGGATAGTTCTACTCATAACTCTTCAGCTGTCTTGACTCATAAGCGATAACCTTGCCTCCCTGCATCAGAATTGTACCCAAACCTCTCAGGAAAGCATCTTTGTACATTACAAACTCCTCATGATCCACCGGAATAGCTAACACTGGTGCTGAAGTGAGAGTCTCCTTCAACTGATCAAATATCCTCTGACATTCGGGACTCCACACATACTTCGCATTCTTATTGGTCAGGGCTGTCAAGGGCAATGAAAGCGAAGAGAAGCCCTTGATAAACTTGCGGTATTATCCTACTAACCCAAGAAGCTGCGAATCTCTGCTGCGTTCCTCGAAATCCCCCAGTTCTGCACTGCCTCTACCTTCGATGGGTCGACAGAAATCCCATCTCGTGACACAATATGCCCTAAGAATGCCACTTGATACAGCCAAAACTCGCACTTACTGAACTTGGCATACAATCTGTGCTCTCTCAACGTCTGCAAAGCTGTCTGCAAGTGCTGCCTATGCTCCTCCAAGATCCTCGAATAGACCAAGATGTGGTCGATGAATACTATAATGAACTGGTCCAAATACTGACAGAAGACCCTGTTCATCAAATCCATGAAGATCGTTGGGGCATTCGTCAGGCCAAACGGCATCACCAAGAACTCATAGTGGCCGTAACGTGTCCGAAATGCAGTCTTGGACACGTCCTTATCTCTAACCCTCAACTGATGGTAGCCCGACCTCAAATCAATCTTTGAGAAAACCGAAGCTCCCTGCAACTGATCAAATAAATCCTCAATCCTCGGGAGTGGGTATTTTTTCTTCACTGTAACTCTGTTCAGCTCTGGTAGTCAATACACAATCTCATGCTGCCATCCTTCTCTTCACAAAAAAACTAGGCGAGCCCACTGGAGAAAAGCTAGGGCGTATGAACCCTTCGTCGAGAAACTACCTGAATCTGCTCCTTCCTAGCTCCTTCACTCTATGTA
>KQ992973.1:120307-132183 GCA_001598015.1 Dorcoceras hygrometricum
GAACCTCCAGTAGTGGTAACACTGGCCAAGAACGCCCTGGTGGCCTGATCGTCACTGTCCTCCGCTGAAAGTCGATCATCGCTCCAAACTCTATCAGCCAATCCATACCTAGGATGAGGTCAAATCATGACATCCGCAAAACGACCAAATCCGCTCTGATCACATGATCCTGAAACATCATCATCAATCCCTGCACGACGCTGGTCGTCGTCAACTCCTCTCCTGACGGAACCTTCACGACGAGAGCTACTCCCAAGCTCTCCGAAAAAATACACATCCTCTGTGTGAACGCACTCGAAATAAACGAATGGGTCGCCCCTGAGTCTAGCAAAGAGAGTGTAGTGACACCTAGCACATGAATCTCGCCTGAAACAGAAACGTCACATAGGTACGCGTTTACGGTCATACTAAATCCCAAAAAGGTAGTTAGAAGCCTAAGACATTTCTAAGTTTGCTAGTCCTATCCGTCAAAGTACTCAAGGCAAGTTATAGAAGTCCTATAGTTCTTACTTATATCAACTTAGCAACTAAGGCAAAGAATTTTCCTACCAGTGCTCTATCTAGCATGCAAATCTAAAACACCCAGATAGCAACATGACAAAGCATAGGAACGACGGGAATTTAAAAAAAAACTACCTGTGAGTAATGACGTGTCTGGATCCGCAGCCCCTGCTTTCATCACAAAAACACACCTGTGGTCTGTCTCCTCTTAGGACAATCCCTAGAAATGTGCCCCGGCTCCTTGCAGTGAAAGCACTTGCCAGATCCAGCCATGCAAGGTCGTGAATGCTGCTTACTGCACTCCTTGCAGACTGGGAACCCTCCAGGTCTAGGGGCACTGGCCCCTGCTGTTGTGGCCTCTGCTGGCCCTGAGGTCTCTGCCGTTGTGACCCCTGAGGAGTTGGGCCCTTAGGATGCCCCTGAAATGGTCTCTTCACTGGCTACTGCGAAGACTGGCCCCTGACGGGCTGCTGCATCTGACGCTTCCTCTAGAAGTTATCCTCATGTTCTTTCGGCCTCTCTCAAACCGGTATGCCATGTTCACCGCTGCCATATAAGTAGCCACGTTCGCCATATTGACATCGTGGCCGATGTCTGGTGTGAGACCCGAAAGATTATTGGATTAATTGAGTTAATTAATCGGGTTTTGGATAGACCAGATTTGGCATGAACAGATCTGGGATGGATCAGCTGTGAGTTGGTATGCTTGGTGAGCGTATCGGGTTTCTAATTTGTGTGTTTAGAACAGATCTGGACAGTTTTAGAGGTCAACGGGGTAGTAGGCAGATTTGGAGAGTTGAGAAGTGCTGGTTGGTGGTTTTAGTTTCAGCGCTGGTTGTTTGTAATTGAGTCTAGAGGTGAAATCTGGTTATCGTAAGCCATGCAGTGAACGCTGGTTTAATATCCTGCGTGGGTAGTGAAACACCGTCGTTTATAGAGAATCAAATTTGAGATGTGTTGGTTGTTAGCGCTGTGTGAATCGGCCTGGTTTGAGGGTTGGTGTATATCGGTTTCGGGTTGTATAGACCGAAAGGCAGTACGATGTCGTTTTGGGTTAGTAAACGCTGGTCAGTGTTGGTATCAGATCTGGGAGTTTTGGCTAAGGGCGATGTGACGCCGTTTGGAGATCCATGTGTATGTGTTAATTAGATTGTGGTGCGACGTCGTTTAGTGGTAGCGCGCTGGTGTAGCGTATGCTCCAGATCTGGAGTAATAATCAGATCTGAGCGGATATCAGCTTTGAGCTAATGTTGTCGGTGGTTACTGTTCATCTGATTTGGGGAACTTAAGTGTTATATATAGAAGACTTGACCCTTCGAACGTGATATTTTCCCGACAATTAGAAATATTTCCCGTAACCTTACTCTGTCATGATACCCTAGCTCTTGTTTACCGAACCTTATCTTCTCCGATTGCCCGCGGTAGAAGACTCGGATTTGAGCAAGAGTGGTAGCGCTGGACTCCTCTTGCTAAGGCGCTTCGTTCTGTACCTTTTTCGAAGGCTTGCGATTAGCTGGAAGAAGATCTCGAAAGAAGCTACCTCATTTGAGCAGATTTGCTTCTCCGTTCAGGTAACACTCTGAGTTAGTGATAGATCCTCCCTTACGCTTCGATTAGAGCTATCTGTTGTACTAGAAGGGTAGGATAGAGTTGGTGGAGCTCGTAGCTCCCAGTGGCTCTGTGCTACTGTCCCTGACTTTTGCCGTTGTTGTTTGGCTTAGCAGGTTCAGATTTGAGTACTCGGAACCTTGTTGTGGTAATTGTAGCTCAGAAGGTTAAGGTGCGGATGTGAGCTTGTTTTACAGCTTCGGATTGAGCATGGATATTATGTGTGCTGCTATGTATGATTCTGTGTTGCTATTGCTTGCTTCTGCTGTGTTGATTGTTGCAAGCTGTTGTATTTGCATACACACATTATTCATGTTGAGCTCAGATCTTGTTTATCCGTGCCTTGTTGTGTTGATATGTGTATACCAGGATGCTTGTTTTAGAGACCGAGCGGGTAACTCTCGTGTCTCTCATCTCCCTGCTGGGAACTGTTAGCCGCTATGAGCCGAGTGGGTAGCTCCCACATCTCATGAGCTGGGCAACAGTAGGTGGAGTGAATTGTTGTGCATCTGGTACTGTGTGTTGAGACAAGTGGGTAGCTCCCATACACTCACACACCCCATGGCCACTATCTTTCAGTTGATCTGTATCAGTTGTTGAGTAGTTTCTTGAGATCCTTTGGCTCCCTGACTTCGCTTGTAGCCTTGTTCTCATGCATAACATTTTCATATTATTTGTTGCTATCTATTAGCTGTTTTTCAGTTGCTCTCCGTACTGGGGTTTGACCCCATGTCCCTCTGGGGCTGATTGTTTTGTTTGTATGTGTGTGTTTCAGGTTATCATGGTTTCTCTACTGGGCGTGGAGTTGATCCAGCTTGTAGTGACCCGAGAGGTGGATAGAGTGTCCCAATTATATATAGTATATACTTGTTATAATGTATTGTATCTATGTTGAGCGAGAGACTCATCATGGATCCTTTGGTTGTTGATTGAGAGTCACTCTATGTTTGTATTGCTGTTGGTTATTGTATTGGGTTTTCAGTTGTTGTAAAACTAGTATTTTGAGTATCGTTGTATTTTAACTTATAATTTCTAAGTCAGGCCAAAGCGAAAAATTTTAGCCACTTTTTAAATGCTTCCGCATTGTTTATTGCGTGTTTTATCTCTGATTGAGCACCAGGTCTAACATCTGGTCGAATTCCATCAGTAAACTGCCGCAGCTTCTCACTCTCCACAGTCGCGATCGAAAGCACAAATTGACACCCCGCTGGAACTACCTCACATACTCAGTAACAAATTTGTCTCCCTGGAGGAGACTCATAAACTCCCGAATAAGCTGACTCCAGGAATCCAGAGTAAAATACTTCTCAAAGAAGACAGTCTTGAATCGCTCCCAAGTCAGACTCTCCAGCACTAATCCAACCACTGCTCTCCCACCAAAGAGCTGCATCTCCCTTCATCATGAAAATGGCACATCGGACCTTGTCAGCGTCCCGGACACCCATATAAGCATATATGGTCTCCAATGATCGGATCCACTCCTCAACAACAACTGGATCAGTAGTACCGACAAACTCCTTAGGTCCCTGCTTGTGGAACCTCTCAGCAACGTCCTCCTCATGCGACTTCCCGGGTCTCTCCGATTGATGCTCCAAAAGCCTGGTAATCCCGGATAGCATATCCACACTAGCTCTCTCGTATGGCGTCAACTAAGGAGGTGGGGGAGGAGGAGGAGGCGTAGAATCATCCTGGTGGCTCCTGTCGTGTCTGGGAGGCATATTGGTACACCAAAACCTTATCACGTAAATTTAAGTGCATGACTAAGCGTCTAACTCTTAAAATTCTAAGGCCAAAACTCATGCAGAAATAAAACATGCAGCATGCGAACATAAACATGAATCATAAACTATAAAACTCACAGACTAGTAGTGCAACTTCCGAGCTCCAAGCAGCAGGCTAGTATCCCCATCCCTTCCTCTTAGCAGAATCTGTTGAAGTCCTCAGAAAGAAACTCTATACGATTACCAGTTTTTAATCTTTTAAGCTTCCTGCACACTTTATTTTATGAGTACCTTCCATCCTCTAAACTTTTGGAAGACTTTATCCTTTCTTTTCAGTACATAGACCCACACCTTACTTGAGTAATCATCTATCAAACTTAGAAAGTACCTTGCTCCCCCATGTGATGGTGTTCTCAATGGTCCCACGACTCTGAATGTATATATTCCAAATTTGACTTAGTCCTGTGTACAGCTGTAGTGAATCTGACCCTACAAGCCTTTTCCATAAATGCAATCCTCACAGAAGTTTAGGCCTTATATCTTATCTCTTATGAAGACTCCTTGCTTGGATAGCTCAATATGGCCTCTCTCACTTATATAGCCAACCTCTTATGCACAGTTGAGCCTCTAATTCAGTAGCATTCGTTACTGATAATGAGCCAATGATGGTTCTACCTATCAAGGAATATAGCCCATTGTGTCTCTTCCTTTTCATTCCTACCAAAGCACCTTTAAGTACCTTGAGTGTTCCTCCTTCAGCCTTAAAGGAGAATCCATATCGATCCAGTGTTCCCAGGGAGATCATGTTCCTTTTTAGTACTGGAACAAACTTTACACCTTGCAGCAGTCTCTCCACTCCATCAAACATCTTAATCCTAACATATCCTATTCCTTGGACCTTGTAGGCCTTATTGTTTCATAACAAAACCGAGCCTCCATCCTCCTGGTTTAGTTCCTCAAACCAGCCTTTGTTATGTGTCATATAATAGTTGCAACCTGAAACTAGAATCCATTTCTTTGATTGGTCAACCTCTGATATGGTCAAGACCTCTGCTGATTCATATCATTGTTCCACCAAGGATGCATCTCCTGAATCATGGAACCTATCGGTTGATTTATTTCTCCTGTCAGGGCAATCTCTTTTAAAGTGCCCTTCCTTGTGGCATAAGAAACACTTCCTCCTCATCATCGACCTTGATCTTGATCTCTGTCTTTTCTTTGTGTGTTCTCTTTTATCTGTTCTCCCTCATGCTACTAAACCTTCTCCCGAGGCCTCTTCTTTTATCTCTGATCTCTTCTTTAAATCATTTGAGAGCAAAGCTTATTGAACTTCATCAGGTGTTAGGGATTCCCTTCCAACAGTGTATCAGATAGATTTTCGTATTCTTTGGATAGGGATCATAGAAGTAACAGGCATTTATCTTCTTCCACCACCATGATTTCAATATTCTCCAGATCAAGAATGATTATTGAAGTCGTCCATGTGATCCTCCAGTGACCTTCCAGGTTGCATCTTGAATGTGTATAGCCTCTATTTTTTATACAAGCGGTTTGCCAATAATTTTGTCACGTAGAGCTTCTCCAATTTCAACCAACTCGCAGCCGCAGAAGTTTCTTTTTGAAACTTCCCTAAGAACCTTATCTCCAAGAAGTTTCTTTCTTGATTTTATCTGGTTTAGTAGGGCTCATCTTCAATTCACCTAGTAGTGCATCTTCCAAGCCTTGTTGAACTAACAGAGCTCGCATCTTTAGACGCCACAACCCAAAATCATTCTTGTACGTAAACTTTTCGATCTCTAACTTTGTAGGTGCCATCACTTCAATTTAACCTATTAATTGCTCTGATACCGATTGTTGGACTATAGGAAACACAAGTGAAGATATTGATCAGATGAAATCCAATAACTTTGATCGAATTTCACTAAAGCATTTACTAAAGAATTAGAAACCAGATCAAGCAAGGAAAGAAAAATGCGCAAGACGATCAAGCGTCTGCATCCACGGACAAGCAATCCATCAATATTTATTCCATTTGAGTTCTGTACAATATCATAAAGATAACCAGACAGAAAACCAAAGGGAACGACGCTCGTGTATGTGTACATATATATGAGTACTGGCACTTGTTCTTTATTATATTAGAAGAATTTTCTATCTTTTTCTTGCTGCTTCCCTACATTTATATATAGTTCCATAGCACGCTCCAGCACAACCGCTCCTTGCATCCGGTTGTAACTAACTTTCATTCGGTTTTATTTCCTTCAACCCCTTGAATATTTCTTCATACTGCTTGGGATGATCTCAGTACACAATATAAATTAACTCAAGCAGCAGGCACTATTCCGACAAAAAAGTAAGTTTCGCTTATTTATTTATTTACAAAAGTAACAAAATACAATATTTATTAAAAGAGATTATGTTAGATTGAACTACCTCATTAAAATGGTTTATTAAGAATCAGTAATACTAATTTTAGAAAATCCAAACGGAAAATGAGCCGTCGTATTCAAACTACGCTATGCATGTAACTTAAATGTGGCATTCAAAAGGCTGGCCGAATGACCAAATGCATTATGGTTTCAATAATTGAAAACATTAATAATTGATAGTTTGAGTTTGGTGTAAAAAATAAAACGTATAAAAGAATTTAGGTACTTAGTTAACTATATTTATTGGTTTTATATATAAATATTGTTACGTACTTGATGTAAGAAAAGTAATCACAGCAGTCAGTATGACAATGCAGGTAAGTGACGGTAACCGACTCTTTCGTAAGTATTCATGCAGCATGAGTACGTGACTGAAGAATATAGATTGAGTTGGTTTTTGGAGTTTTGTGATGGTGCAAATTAATTCACAATTTTATTTTTTTTAAACAAAAGACAATTTTAATATAAAAAAGGATTGAAGAAAGTTGGGCTTTTTAACTGTTTATTATATATAAAAAAAAAAGATTTAATTGAGATGCAATATGTTGTATTTTAATTTTGGATTCCTTTATGCAATATGCTAATAAGATTTATTTTAAATGAAAAAATGTTATATATTTATAAGTTCAAACTAAACCATTATAAAAAGTTAAAATTATAACTCATAAATTATATTAAAAAATAAATGCATAAAAACTCTCTACAAATCCATAAAAATCTATAAAAGTCTGATGTAGTCCATTAAATTCTTTTTATAACTCACTGAGATTTCATTAAAGTTTACAAATTTCTATCAATTCCACAAAAGTCTATCATTTAAAAAAGTCAATACAAATTATAAACTCTCTAGATTGAATACACCCCGTAAGTTAGATCGGCGACACTTATCCTAAACTTATTGCGAATACAATGTCTCTAATTTCAATTTCAAATATGATATTAGAAACTGACTAAACACAATGAATTTAAATAAATAAAAATTGACTTACACCAAGTAGGGATATCGATAGCACGAAAAAAATTCAATAAATTCAATTAGTCAAGGACGTGTGACACTGTGACGTTTAGTAGTAATTTATATGCGAAATCGTTGATTGGATTTCATACCGAGTTGTCAGAATTTAACATAAAGTAAACGAAAAAACGGGATAATTTTTAGGGCTTTTTAACTGTTTATTATATATAAAAAAAAAATTAACAAAATAAAGTGAAATTGAGGGATTTATCAAAATAAGGTATCACGCCCTCCGCGAGGGCGTGACTCAAAATTTTTTTTTTTAAAAACCAAGTCACGCCTTCCCCAACGGCGTGACTTGGAAAATTTTTTTTTTAACAATGAAGTCACGCCCATGGTAAGGGCGTGACTTCAAATAAATTTTTTTTTAAAAAATGATTGTTGACTCTAAATTGATTGAGTGAGATTGAATCCGTGCATGTGGAGCCAATAAGCGTGACCACTGCTCTAATTTATTTCCGAAAGATGGGGGATCGAGGGGCAGTTTGAAACAATCATTTTTAAACATTTTCCCCATAATTTTGTTGTGCGTTGACAAGGGAACGGAACCAATTACAGTAATATCAGAAAGGAGAAATTCTCCCCATAATTATCCTCACATTTTAGAAAAGTTGACAGTTCGTGATTCTAAGGGCTCAAATTTTTAATACCATCAGAGAAATTAACACTCCAAGTAGCATAAAAAAAATCCATGATGCAGGAAGCCTGTTCTTTTATCAACAAAACAATATTAGTCTGTAGTAGTCTGCACCATCTCCACCAACCTATGGTTTTCTGTAATTTCTACGCAGACATCAATCAACCTGTTTAATGCACTACTGAAACGAAGGTTCTTAAAGTTACTGTTTACAAATTAATAAGTTCAGTCGGCAAGAAAAGAAATATAGCACCAAAAATTCAAAGAGTGATGCGGTAAAGACTCTTAGCTCCACTGCGTCAACAATCATTTTTTAAAAAAAAAATTATTTGAAGTCACGCCCTTACCATGGGCGTGACTTCATTGTTAAAAAAAAAAATTTTCCAAGTCACGCCGTTGGGGAAGGCGTGACTTGGTTTTTAAAAAAAAAAATTTTGAGTCACGCCCTCGCGGAGGGCGTGAGTCAAAATCCCAACATTGAACCTATCCAAATGCCAATTTCAGCTAACCCACGAAATTGTCATCGAGTTCCTTCTAACAGATGATGTAGGGTCGGAATATTATTTTAGATTAAAATATTATCACCATGACAAAACTTAATCTTCATAGTAATTATAATAGTTTTATTGTTATTACATCCATTGCATAATATTATCTCATTGTCCTTTAAATTAGTCGAACATTAGCTGTTCGACATTACATGCATTGCATAATATGAGTCTTTTCCCCCGGATCCCTGTCTATTCGTACATATCCCTCGATTTACCATTTGTATGGGTCAAGGGACCTCTGACCTATACAAAAGGTTGACTCATTAATGGATTAACTTTTAAAAGAAATGTTACTACTACTGCGAAGTGACCTGTTTTCTTTAACATATATGTATTGTTAATTTTTGGACCGTGTCTAGATAAGATGATTTGATTTAAGAACGGATTTGAAATGATTATATTCATCTTGAGTATGTTTTATTAATTTTCATAATTGCATTTATATATATGATGAAATATATGGATTGAAATCTATCAAAATAAATTCATCAATTAAACATATGCCCAATTTTCTTCGTCCAAGCACAATCTTAATCTTAAATATATTAAATAAGACGAGTATGTTTCTCTTATATATATAAACATAGGAAACAAGACAAAGGTATATGTGTCTGTACCATGCCAGTCATTAATAAAATCAAAATGATTTTTAATAACCCAATCTATAAACTCTTTTTCGAAAATTTCAATCGTATTTGATTTATTTTAATCTGTTTGTACAGTAACCACACCTGAGATGGAATTACAGTGACAGAAAGAATTAAAATGAGCATTCAGAGAATGGGCACGTGATATCAAGAATTAGAGAAGTAGATGTAATAATGTTGGATCAAAGTTTATTAATAATTAATCTGTGTAATGTATTTAATGGTTTAGTAGATATTGGATATGAAGAACTTGTACGGAAACGAATAAACTTAGACCAGATATAAGCACTTAGACCGGATAAGTGAATAAGTTATCTTATTCGTAAAGAAATCCGGACAAATGAGATAACCTTCCAAAACAAGTATAGCAGAAAGCGCATATAACTTTTACAGATATACTAGAAGAAGAGAGATGCTAGTTTAAGGACCAGAACCAAAGACAAGTTGGATTCATACCAGATTACACCTTAAAGAACTTCTCCAGGTCATTTATTACGGCAAAATATTCTCCGACCGTGTTAAAAGCAAAACGTTTGAAGTCATGTATGAAGGATTAAAATTTCAAAAGAGAATGAAGATCAGTTAATAAAAGACAGAATATTTAATTAAAGAGTATTAAATGTTGATAGATCATAGAGTGCCACAAAAGTGCAACCTATCTTGTCAAAAGTCATAAGTACCCCTACTCCACCAAAAGAGCTAAAGAATAAAACTAAATTCATGAGAGCATTGATACACACCGAAAAAAGAGATTCGAACTTTTGAATATTAAATGTTAGAATTATACTACTTAAGAATGCTTGAAGATCAAAAGAAAATGAATTGACTAAAAGAGAAGGATATTGAAAAACAAAAGATGAAATAGATCAAGTGTTTGAAACAAAAGATCGATCGTTAATCTTTGCTCAAATGCCCAGATACATTGAGTTATCGGATCAAGAGGATTAATCATTGAACTATAACTATTTACTATTTCATATTTATTCTTAATTGTTGTAGTTGTGTCGTCTGTGTGGTCAATTAGACACGCAAAATCTTGGTGTATCAAGCGTACCTATTATATGGGTCTCAATATGTGGAACAGATAAGTCCCACCCCCCCTTCCCCTTATAAAGATTTATTGTTATGAATCCTTTTCTCAAAGAAAGAAGGGGCGATGGTAACTTAGGATTTCATATTCGAGCATCATTAAAAATCTTGTGTTCCTCTTTCTTACTGCTTTTTGCGTTTTATACATTCAAAATATTTTATTATATCATCGGTTTTAGGATATTTATTTCGCAATTCATAAGTTATATTCTAATACCAGCTAAGTCAAGAATTGAATTATGTCAATTGAAGATTGACAAGTCCTACTGCAAAAGTTTAAGAATTTATAGGTGTTTATCACCCCTCTCTAAACACCTACGGATCTCCAAAATATTATCTTATTATCATATAAATGTGTGATAGGACCGAAAATAGTTCCCGACACAGAGGATAACAGCTCTGATATCAGTTGTTGGAAATTTTTTGGATCAGATCATGTCGTGCTAGTGCTGGGGGGGACAATACGGAGTAGGACAGTGCACGTTTTAAAAGCAGTTTTAAACGAAACAACACGCACTGCATGCCGCGATATGAAATCAGTTTGGGGCTTCAATAGCTCCTATTCTTGAAAGTTTTTAAATACCAAAAGTATATGGGTCTGGTCTGAAAGACTATGCAGAAATAACCCAAAGTACTCCCCGAAATTAAAATAAAACATTTTAAAAGATGACTGCAGTAAGTAGTAAAGAAGTACGCTGATAATAGATTGAATACGAGATTTGTTTCTTGAAGTTCGAAGCAATGCTTCTACGTCTTCGCTTCTTCCAAACGAGAAGGCTTCATTAGAAGACTTTGATTTATACAACGACTTGTACAAACCCACCTCAGCCGGGACTTACTGTTAGAACCCGAAATAGGACTAAACAGCGCTGCTATTGTTCATTAAAAATTTTGCGCTGCTATAATGTGTTAGAGTAGATGCCCAACTAGCCAACTTGTGGCGTGTGGGTTTTATTGACTCTTGTACAAACGATCTTTATATATGATATTCGCATTCTTTTATATGGCATTCTTTACTTTCATTATGTGTGTAATGATTTACAATTGTGTTGAGTAAAGACCTAGATTACACTAAAGCGTATGTTAGATGTGATAGTGGGTATGACGGCTATCATGAAACACATCTAATAGTCGCTGTGTATTCTGAACATGTTCCTAGTCGATTGGGCCGTCAAAATGAGGATAAGGCCGCCCGAGTTCGAGACTAGTATCTGCGATGCGAAGTACCATATTTCATTGGTAGGGAACATTGTGATATTCTGAGCATGCAGATAGATAGTGACCTGGTGATCTATCGAACTACCCTCCTTCGGACTTTCCAAGTGGTTCCCATTTGTCGAGTGGATAAGTCCGAGGTCTTGGTTGTACTGATTAGTTCTCACGACTCGAAACGTCATTGAGACTCTACATGATAGGCGTCTCACTTTGACCCGTTTGCCGACTCACTTGGGGTCACAAGGCGTCGGGATTGGGTGAGACCCCGATGCATGTAGGAGTCGATGCATCGTTGTCGAGGATTCACCGCTCGCAGACATGCGTGAATATCCTATGCTATCTGAGGGGATAATAGTGTGCAAATCTCTGGCCAGAGTACTAAGTGTTTTAGGTATATGTGTTTGCCTAGTTACACTCGCGATGTCACTATTCAATCTCCAAGATGTATGCATAGCTATCGGAT
>KQ992973.1:132770-149266 GCA_001598015.1 Dorcoceras hygrometricum
GGGATTTGACTCTGTTGAGGGGCAAAACGGTCATTTTGCTATTTGGGGTTAGATGATCTGAAAAATTGTTTTTCACATCATAACATTCAGTTTCGGAAACTGAGTCGATCGGTCCGATCTGATCGGCGATCGGAGTTACGATGAAGTCGCAGCGATTTATATCGTCATTTGGACTCGGGCCCGTTGGACCGGCCCAAGTCCAACATTAAGTCTATATATGATTAGACTTAATTAAGAGACTCATTGATTAATCATAATACAACCCTAGACAAAAAACCCTAAGCACCGCCGCCCACTTCTCCTCTCCAAGCGCCGCCGCCGCCGCCCGCCGTGCGCCGCCGCCGCCCGCCGCCGATCGTCGCCGGAAATTTGTTCCGGCCAGTTCGACGTGGAGAATCCGATCGTGCTGATCTCGTCAGGACTTCTAGTGCAGTCTGACGAAGGAGCCTCGAATCTGGTCGTGGACCGGATTGACGTAACTACCGCAATCAACCGAGAAGCGCCGGGTTCTTGAAACACCGGTTGGAGCCAGGCACAAGTGCCAGACAGGTGACCTGCTAAACACCCTATGTATGTTGATACATTCTATTGATTTGATTATTCGTATTGATCGCATCCCGGTCAAATTTTTGTTCTTCCGCTGCCTGCCGGGGTGCGGATCCGGATCCCAAACCAACACCCAGGAGATCAACTATCCCAGTACTACTCTTGTCCATGCACGCTTAACCCAACAATCCCCCACAAGTATAGAAATATACTTATTGGGAGACTCGAACCCTTAACTTGCTCTGATATCAAATGTTACGATCACATGCTTACCACTAGGCCAAAATCTATAGCTGTTAGTCAATGTGAAACTTTATTTCCTTATAATGTGACAACACATAGTGCATTATTATGTGCATTGGGGTTGGGCTGTTAGACTCGTGAGTTTCGGGAGGTATGTGTCTAATTGGTATTGTCTTATCCCTTGGAGATCGATTTTACCCCTTACTCTACACCTGCCCTTATTCCCAGCAAAGATAGTATTACCCATTAAGATTGATGTGTAACGCCCAGAAATCCTAATTACATGGAAATGAATGCATGACTAGGGAAAAAGTTATTTTATAAAATTATATGCTATTTTATGTGATTTAATGATAGTTCTATTGTTTCATGATATGCATGTTATGTTTTAGCCCATTTGAGTTCCGGGCGCGTGAACGAGACTAGGGACGATCGAGAAGAAATTATTTGAATGTTTTAAGTCCTCATACTTTTAAGAGCAAATTTATTATTTTTAAGCAGAAATTTCTGAAAAATGAGATTTTTATGATTATTAGTTGAGGGGAACCCGTTTTCGTCTATACGGACTGTTTTAATGGAATTTCCTATATTTTAAAATTGAGGAGGCTATGTATTAAGAAAATTTAAAATTTAAAGCCCATGTTTAGAGTTTTATTCAACATATTAAATTAGTGGAGGGTTAGGATTGGAAAACTCCATAATTTTTCTAATTAAAGCATTTAGAAGGGGTTCTTTGGAACTTCATTCATTTTTCCTCTACCCTAATTTTGAAGAAACCCTAGCGTCCTACTCCCTTCCCCTCTTCCTCACCTTCACGTCCTCCTGCTTGCCCTCAAGCTCTATTTTTCAAGTTTTTGGTGTGATTCAAGGTGGTTTGTCCCGATCTCGCGTCCCCCACTCCGGTAACACGTATCTCTTTCATAATCTTCAAATAAGGCATGTATATCTCTTCTTTTCTCACCATTTACGCCATAATATACTATTTTTTTTTATGAATAATTGCATGCATTGTATGTGATTTGCATTGATTTACGCTTAGTGTTTTAGATCCATGCATGTTTCATATTTTTCCAACGTGTATATGATCGGTTCTTGTAATGCTTTGATCAAGGGCTGTTCAAGGGGCTTGGATATGGTTCATGGTGGTCCGTAGGTGAGGAGAAGGTGGCTCGACCACCTGGTCGAGCCATGATTGAGGCGAGTGGCCACATGGGGCATGCGTTGCTCGGCCATGCTCTTGTGGCTCGTTCATGCATATGCGACCAAGGCATGGACCGTGGCTGGTTCAAGAGGGACCGGCTGGACCTGGGGGTGGTCCAGCCGACGGGGCTCCGGCCATGGGCGGTCGGAACAGGTCGGCCGTAGTGAAGAAGCGGCGGCGTCGCGTGCGTGTGTAGTGTGGTGGCTAGGTTAGGGTTTGCATGGGCTTGGGCCGGTTCAACTGGATCGGTTTGGTGGTTCGGTTGGACCAGGTCGGTTAGTCGATGGTCGAGTCAAAATATTTTAAGTTTGGTCCGACTTATTTTATTTCTGGACCGGATATTTTAATTTTAAAGTTTTAGGTCCAATTTTAAGAATTTTTGGCCAAATGTTTTAAGTCAAACTTTTAATGATTTTATGGACCTAATATTTGTTTTAAGTTTTAAAGTAAAAAAATTGGGGTCAAAAGTACTTTCATTTAGTCAAATTTTTAATGCTTGATTTTAAAGTAAATGAGTGAGTGTTTTATAAACTTTTAAAAGTTCACTTTTAAGTCATGGGGCAAGTCATGTTTAGGGTTAGATATTATTTTAAAGTAAAGTCTACGTTTTTGGGCTTAGAATTAGTGGGCCAGACACCTGAATCAGTCTTTGACCGGAGTAGAAAATGTAGAAAGCCCGTGAATATATATTTAATTATATATGTAGTACTTTATGTATGACGATGTTTTAAATGAATGAATTAAATATATATTGACGAGCCAAACCTTTTAAATTGCATGTTTATGAACTGCACGCATCATGAAAGCTTTATGAAAATGTTAAGGCATGAAAGAAACGAAAAATATTTTCGAGGGATTGAAGTGATGTGTGGCAAGTTTACGATGAGAGCTAGTCGGGATACCGGGCCGAGGAAGCCCTGTTTTAATGTATTACGAGCTTATGGATCCATGTGATCACGACATGGTGAACTGGCAGCTAGAGGTGTGAGGGATTCCGAGGTAAGGTCGGGTGAACCGCATCGCGGCATACGTTGGTTCTTTAGATTGATCAATCGCTTATGTTATGACTCACACTTTATGGATACGCACACGCCCTTTTACGTTACGTTATGCTATGTCATGCCTTATTATGTATGCTATACGATGATGATATATTACGACTGCTTTATGATTCATGTTTTACGATTATTCATGCACGTATGTTTTGAAGTTATCTTACTATACGTATGTGCTTGCATGCGATTTTATTATTATGTACCTTGTTATTATTCAGATAGAGCATGCTGGGCCTTTAGGCTCACTAGATTTAAATGGTGCAGGTGATGACCCTGTCGATTTTATGTGAGGACCTCTGAGCGCCTGCTGCAGCTGTACCCCGTGACCACTCCGACATCATTATCTATGTTATGATACATTTTCAGATATTTTTATTAGTCACGTTCAGTTTTCCGCAACTTTTACTTATACTGATTTTAAGCCGTTTGGTTGATTTAATGTTTTGAGAAATTTATTTTATTTATGTTTTAAGGTAATGTTGAGAAAAATGTTTTAAAGGGGACGAACCATACTTTTAAAAATTGTTTATTCCGCATTTTATTAAAAAAAAATTTCTAGAGTACGGTTCGTTTCATGATGTCACACTTTCTACTATCATCAGTCAATCAGATCAAACGACACAACGTAAGCAGCTTAACGTACGATAGTTTCCTAGGAGATCATCCATCCCAGTACTATTATCACCCATGCACGCTTAACCCAACATTTACTTTTAATACTGAAAATATTACTATATGGACTTATCGATATGTCTCACGAATATAAATCCGTGAGACCGTTACTCTAATATGTATGGCAAGTTTAATAACTAGTTTATCGATATAATAATGATGGGGTTCAAGAATACCTTTTCATTTAACTTATATTAGCCTTTTGTTTTTCATTGAAAAAAACTTATACTAGTTTCATATCCTTTGATTAAAAAAAAACTTATACTAGTTTTCATATCACGTATAACATCCTCAATCTTGGCAAAAGAAATCTTCCTACAACCTCCACACATGTTGGGCAATGCAACCAGAACTATTCTCTGCTTGGTCCCTTCACGGATTCACCCTTGTGCTAAAAGAACTCGCTATATTTGTTTGGTTTCTGAGAAAAAAGGATCCCATTCATGAGGCTTCGCAGTTTGATCTTTGTCCAACAAAGCATACTTCCAACTAAGTTCCTCAATAAAATTACCATAATTCTGCCCTTCAACTATGTCCCTCCTCAACTTTGTAACTTTGTCGATGACAGCTTCAACTGCGATGTCAAATGCATCTTTGAACACATTCGAGTTCGATCGCGGATCTGCATATATCAGCTGAGGGATGAGATTAATGACCGTATCTCTCATATTCTTCACTTCCTCGGCAGAAATCTGACTCAACCTCTCCTCTAAGCTAATGTTCTTGATACGAACATCGTCCTCTGGTATGAAAACTGAGTATTTTGTATGATTATTTGGTAAATGCCATGTATATTGAGTATATGCAGAGGCTGGATGGAAAAAGACAGGTATACAACCAGCCAATATGGAATCAAATGCTGATCTTCTTGTAAAAGAATCACCTTGAGGCTGGAGACAAAATTTAGTGCCCTGAAACATTTGCATAATTCGACTTGGCGAATGGCACTTGCTCTCCCCAAATCCACATTCCAAAAGTTTGCACGAATTCAAGTTCTTGCATTGTTCTATGATCTGGCCACGAATAGATTTCTGGTTTCCAGGTCTAGGAGCACCTGCAAAGCAGAATAGGTGTTCCCTTTCTTGTTTCCTCATTCTATCCTGCCAAATGGACAGATCAGAATCTTTTTCAGGATGGAAGTATGTGGGATATGGGATTCCATAATCATTCATATGCCACGGGCTTGATTCCACCACGAGTATCGACATGTTCTTTGCTGGAGGTAAGGACAGAAAGTTGTTACCCCAATCTGATTGTCGATCAGTTAACCTCCTAAAATCCCATGTTATCCTACCTGCGACGAGAAAATGATCCCTTCCTCCCATGATCTGCCACTCTGGCCTCTTCACGAGCCACTCAATCAGAGCAAGTGATGCAGCATCTCTAGTTGTTATGTTATGCCCCCAAAGATATCTTGCAACATCGAATCCTGCATAGAAAGGCACGAAGATAGCGGCAGCAAGAGAAGAGTCATTTGTTAAGCACTTGTATTGCTTCATCCGGTTACTAAATATCAAATCTAAAGCAAACTGATTCGTTGCATACCATCCGGTATTCGAGAAAACCCCTTCAACATTCTCCAATGATGGACCAAGGCCGAAATTTGTGATGAACATACACATGTTTGTCCAGAGACTAAGGCTCTTACATTCTCTAAGAATGTTCTCCTGGAATATTGGAGGAAGATCATGAACATAAATATACTTTCCCCCACAAGGGTCACTCTTGTTCTCTACTGTCCTCAATGCCCGTGAAAACGGGTAACTCATCATTTTAGTATGAGGCTTATCTTTCGTTTTCACCGGTCCATCCTTTGAAGGTGACCATTGAGTATCACTAAATCTCACCTCTTTTGTGATTACATTTTTCAATACATCATCAACCAATCCTTCCTTTTCAGTTCGGATAGTACGTTTCACGGGACGACTAGGGTGATTCTTGGTCGATATGGCATTAAGGGGAGCAGAGTTCGTATCAAAATTAGTCTCATCAACACTTCTACCACCAAGAAATATAAAATAAACATAAAACAAACATAGCCAACAGAGAGACGTGACCAAAGCTGATAAACGAAGGCGTAAGCGTTGATTCTTCGCTGGCCCCTTCTCCATTCCGTATAACAAAAGGCAATGGCGGCCACTTAACAACGTCGTATCAGACACCAAAAAATGTCAAAATCAATTCATGAAACCACGTACCACCTTTTACTCAAGCAACTCATCAATTAAACAGTATCAAGAGAAACCCAGAATTCTTACATTCATTCATCTTCAATCACACATAAAACAACAAGAGATCTTAGAATCCAGATTCCGAAACAAATCTTCACCCCCATTAGACACAAGGAGATTCAGTTCAAGAATCAAATATATATCAAGAACACTGCCAATACAAATGATGAAACTGTTACGTGAAAATGACTGAATTTCGTGCTGAAAAGTTTCGATCAAATAAAACCCCGAAATAACTTGATATCATGCTGATTTTGAGGGGGAAAAACTGAAAATTACGAGAAAGAGGAGGAACCCGAAACAAAATTTTTCTGCCAGAAACAAGAAACTGGCTATTTCAAAGGAGTGAAACTTTGAAACTCGTAATCAGTAATGAGACTTTTGAAAAGAAACACACAAATGAATTCTAAAAGAATGAAAGTTTCCCAAAATAAACTAATCCGACGTTTAAGATTTTCCTCCGTATTTAGTTTTTACCGTCATTGTTTGAATGAAAATGGAAATAAAGTATTAAAGCGGCCTGTTACATGGGGGTTTGGGTGACCTTCGCGCAGTGCACCTTGTGTGGCTACATAGTTGTTTTTTGGAAATAAACCAATAATATACGGAAACGTGGAGCAATTTGCTAGTGTTGTCTTCTTCTACTTCCGGTGCATTTAAAGGAATGTGACTTGGCCAATAAGAGGGAAGGACTCCATTTTTAAAGTTCATATTTTTCGTTGATCAAACTTTAGTTAACAGTGATTAGTAATGGCAATCAAGAATTAATTTTTAAATGGTCTAAGAATTCGATATATATCCATATAGATAAACCTCATATCCTGCACAACCAACTTACGCAACTCCTTCCCCCAACTGCCATATGGCATCATGTGATTGGTCCGAATTTATTAAAAACATAACAAAAATGTTGAAATTAAAATGTGGATCCAATCACATGATGACACGTGGTAGTCGGGGAAGGAGGTGGAGAAGTTGGTTTGTAAAGGATATCAGACCCGTATATATAATTATATATCGGTTTTGATATGCTGCGTACCTGTAGGTGAGCGTCTCGTGCGCGAATGTTGAGCTGACCTTTTTTATTCATTTTGTTAGCTTTTCTTTTTTTTTTCTGCAACATCAAAGAAGCTTCTCGGGGAAGCTTTGGACAATTATTCTCCCCATTACACTTCCATTTGAATCCAGATCGAGTAACGAAATTTGGCAGACGGTACACACCACTCATCGGGTCTCCGCCATCGCCGTCGTGAACCGAAGGTTGTTCTGTCGTACGTTTCCGCCGCCGCCGTTAACCCAAGGTATATCTCTATTTCCAGATTGTGGTTCATCATGGCTGCATATTGGATCCCAATGAAGAATGGGGCCCACAATCTGAGGCAATTAATTATTTTTTCTAACATATGTGAGTACTGGAAACATATCCCACTTTTGAGTTGGTCATGTAATGTAATTTTCTTATGAAAGTATGGAAAAAATACCGTTTTTCCTCGACGAGAGTATGGGAAAAATAATGCTTTTCTTTGTTGGATCTGTTTTGCAGATCAGAATCTACCAACGCTAGGACAGTAATGTTTACTTCCAGAAGTGCAGGGAAAATCAAGTTGGCTCACCAGCTTGATGCAGAAGCAGCACGAAGATCAAGCACAGATTGAAGAAGCAGAATGATGAAGTGCAGAACGGCTCAAGCGCAGATCAAGTGCGGTGTACAAGAGCAGTGATTGAGTGTGAAGCCGTATACAAGAGCAGTGATCAAGTGCACGCTTGATCATTGAACACGGCAATAAGCAGTTCATCAGAGAGATTTCAATCCTTGGGTAGACTGAATCAGAATTGCTTAACAGTTTGCTTGCGATGATTTGGATGAGGTGTCTGAATGGATCAAGAGGACAAGCAAGCAAAACTGAGGCTCGTGACGAGAAGAATAGAGCCCAGCTGGTTAAGGACAAACCAGCTTGAAGATAAGAGGACCAGCCGGGAGCAGACAAACCAGCTGGCCGTACGATATCTATGAGAAGCTTGATCTCACAGATATATCAACCAGCTGGTTGGTGATCAGCTGGGAATGGAGCAAAGTTGGATCCTCGAAGCAGATCAAGAGTAGAAAAGAACAGAACAAGCTCAGCTGCAGACAAAAAGAGGCGCAGATATAGAAGATGCTCTGAAACGAACCAGACTCTAGAAATTTTATTTTACTTTTTTAAAACATGTGCGGAAAAACATGTTTCAAGTATGGCTCGTTCCCTCTTTAAAACATTTCTAAGTAATTTTCTAAAAATACTTTAAGCATAAGTAAATGAATATTTTAAAATGTTAAACATCCATACTGTATAAAATCAAATAAAATCAACTACGACAAATTACTGAAAATAAACGTGTTTTAAACCAACAACCAACTATATCAACTCAAAATAACACTGCTGCGATCAAGGGGTACTGCTGCAACAGGCGCTCAGATGTCTTCACCGCCAGTCGGTGTAAACTCATCAGCAGGGTCATCACCTGTACCATTTAAACCTAGTGAGCCTAGAGGCTCAACGTGCTCTATCGTATATCATAAAAAAGTACATACTAATAAAATCGCATGTAAGCACATACTTGTAATAAAGTAACGTTAAAAACATGAATGCGTGCATGATCTTAAAACATTCCTTCATACATTTCATGTCATAACATATCATATAAAAAATAAGGCATGACATAACGTAACATGAAAAATATATGAGTCGTATCCTGAAGTGTGACTGAAGTCGATTGATCAATCTATAAATCAACGTACGCGGTGGTGTGTTTCACCCCGATATCACACGAGGATCCCTATATGTCACACCTATATATTGCCACTTCACCCCGATATCACACGAGGATCCATAGGCTGCCACTCCACCACGATATCACACGTGGATCCATAAGCTCATAAGTTGCCACTTCACCCCGATATCACACTAGGATCTATAAGTTGCCACTTCACCATGATATCACACATGGATCCATAGACTCATCATACATCATCATAAGTCACAAGTCATTAAATCTCTCGGGTTTTGTCTTTTAAAAGAACATGCCTTTAACATTCATAAAACATTCATGATGCATGTATTTTCATAAAATTATGCAAGTTTAAAAGCTTAGCCCGTTAATGTGTATTTAATCATTTTCTTTAAAATATTTACATACATAACATACTACATATATAATTAAATATACCTTTACGGGATTATACATTTTTCTAATTCGGTCGAGGATTGATTTCGGGGTCTGGCTCACCACTTCTAAGCTAATCATCGCTCTTTACATAACCGATGAAACGAATGTTCACCCCTTTTTAATATTTTTGCCTAATTAAATTAAATTTTGATTTCTTAAAATCAAGGCTAAAAGTGACTAAAAAAATCAATTTTGACTTTTAGAAATCAATTAGGACTTATAAAAATCGATTTTGACTTTTAAAATCAATTTAGATCAATTTTGACCTCAAAAGCCGATTTTGACCAAAAGACCGATTTTGACCAAATTAAATCCCAAAAATCGATTTTTGACTCAATAAAATTCATAAGGTCCCAATTTTGACTAAAAACTTAAAATTAAGCATAATTTTAATTATTTTAAAAGTTTGACTCAATTTTGAAACTTCTAGCTATTTTCTTTAAAATTGGATATTTGACATAATGATTAAAATAACAGGTCCATAATTAAAATAACTTAGACCGATTTTAAAATATTTGACTCGAGACTCGAAGAATTGATATGGTCCAACCGAACCAGCCAAACCGGTTCAGTTAGACCGAACCATAGCAAAATTAAGCCCTAAACCGAAAATCACACACACACCCTCAAGCGCAGCCGCGACCAGCCGCCGACATCGCATTCGTTCTCCCTGCTCCAGCAACCACTGCCCGGATCCCCACCGGCTGGACCACCCCCAGGTCCAGCCGGTCCTAACCTGACCAGCCTTGGCCCCAACCGTGGTCTACCGAGGGAGCACGATCCAGGTGAAGGCGACGCACCGCGCTGCACCATTTCACACAGCATGCTGTGTTTCTTTTGTTCCTGATGGTTCGACCACAATATCACGTCTTAGGACCACTCCTAGACCACCCTAGGATCCTCATTTGACCTCCTAGCCATGATCCAAGACCCCTGGACCTTTCACCAACCGAGAAACACGTGAACAAGTCAAGAAACATGCTGAAAATCGTGTACCATGCATGAGGTTAAATCACAAATGCGTAGATCCGAAAACAACACATCAAGTTCATGCATAATTTCATAAAAAAGTGTAATATGCTTTAGATGGCGAGAAAAAGAATGAATATCACATGCCTAGTTCGTAGAAGAGGTGAATCTGCGAATTACCGATGTTGTAGACGCGAGATCGAGGCACCACCGGATTTGGATCACCAACCTTGATCAAGAATGGAGTGTTAGAATTTTTGTGAGTTTGAGAGGGAGGGGAGGACGGCTGGATGAAGTTCTAGGGGCTAGGTTTGTGTAAATTTTGTGTTTAAGAAAAATGAATGTGACTAATATGACCCCTATTGATTTAATTATAAAAAGGTGAGAAAAATACAATCTTGCCCCTCTAATTAAATTGAAAAGGTTCTTAAAACTCATAATTGGGCTTTAATGGTTATTCGAAATCTAGGCCTCCTCACATTTTAAAATACCTTAAAAATCAATAAAACAGCCTGTATAGGCGAAAAACGGGTTTCTCTCCAAAATAATTATATAAACTCAATTTTCAGAAATTGTTGCTTAAAATAAAATAATTTCATTCTTAAAACCCCATAACTTAAAAATCTCAAATTATTTTCATTCCGCTCGGCCCTAATCTCGTCCACGCATCTATAACTAGGCAGGCTGAAAAATGACACATGCATACCATGCGGCATAAAATCATAAATAAATCATATAAATTGGCATGTAATCATCTAAAAAATATTTTCTCCCTAGTCATGCACTCATTTCTACGTAGTCAGGAAATTCTAGGCGTTGCAACTCTCCTCCCTTATAGGAATTTCGTCCCCAAAATTGAGTACGTACCGAATAACTCCGGGTAGCACGTCCACATATCGGCCTCAGTCTCCCAGGTAGCTTCATCCTCCGAGTGATTCTGCCACCGGACCTTGACCATCGAAATACTCCGAGCTCTCAGCCTACGCTCCTCCCTAGCTAGAATCTGCACAGGTCGCTCCTCGAACGATAAATCTGGTGCCAACTGGAGCGGCTCAAAATCCAACACATGAGACGGGTTCGGAATGTACTTCCGCAACATCGAGATATGGAAGACATTATGCACTGCTGATAGACTGGGTGGTAACGCTACTCGATAAGCCAGAGTACCAACCCTCTCCAAAATCTCGAATGGCCCAATAATCTCGGGCTGAGCTTGCCTCTCCGGACAAAACACATCACGCCCTTCATGGGCGATATCCTCACGAACACATGATCTCCCACAGCTAGCTCCAGATCTTGTCGTCTCTGATCGGCATAACTCTTCCGACGACTCTGGACTGTCCTCATCCTATCCCGAATCCTCATCACAATATCTGTTGTCTGCTGCACTAACTCCGGCCCAGTAAGCACTCTCTCGCCAAACTCGTCCCAGTGTATGGGAGATCTGCATCTCCTCCCGTACAACGCCTCATATGGAGCCATCCCAATCGATTCCTGAAAGCTGTTGTTGTAGTGAACTCTACCAGCGGCAATCTCGAGTCCCACGTACCCTGAAAATATATCACACAAGCTCTCAGAAAATCCTACAAAATCTGAATGACCCTCTCTGACTGTCCTTCGGTCTGCGGAACGAATGCTGTACTGAACGACAATCTCGTCCCAAAGGCGGCATGTAAGCTCCTCCAGAACGCAGATGTGAACCTGATATCTCAGTCCGACACTATCAAGACGGGTATGCCATGCAGTCTGACCACCTCTTGGATATAAAGCTCTGCGTACTGCTTCAGGGTGAAAGTAGTCTTAACTGGTAAGAAATGCGCTGACTTGGTGAGTCTGTCCACAATCACCCATATAGCCGTGAACCCTCTGGGACTCCTGGGCAAACCAACCACGAAATCCATCGTAATATGCTCCCACTTCCACTCAGGCATGGGAAGTGGCTGCAACAACCATGCCGGTCGCTGATGCTCCGCCTTGACCTGCTGACAAGTCAAGCACTCAGACACGAATCTCCCTATGTCCTTCTTCATCCCTGGCCACCAATAAAAAGTCTGTAAATCTCTGTACATCTTCGTACTCCCTGGGTGGATGGAGTACGTCGATGCATGAACTTCAGATAAGATCTCGGCTCTCAACTGTCCCGTGCTCGGCACCCACATACGGCCTCTGAAACGGACTATCCAATCCTCAAAAGTATACAGACCTCGGCATCTGTCCTCATCACGCTGCCTCCACTGCTGTAACTGCTCATCGGAGGCCTGCCCCTCTCTGATCCGCTCTCGAAGAGTCGGATGAATAGTGAGAGCTGCTAAACTCGGCGCACAGTCTCCTGCATAGAACTCTAGGCCAGAATCTCTGAATCTCAGCCTGAAGTGGCCTCTCAACTGACAAACACGCCACTACTGCAGTCTTCCGGCTCAAAGCGTCTGTCACTACATTAGCCTTACCCGGATGGTAGCTAATGTCACAGTCATAGTCCTTCACCAACTCTAACCATCTGCGCTACCTCATGTTTAGCTCCTTTTGGGTGAAGAAGTACTTGAGGCTCTTGTGGTCGGTGAATATCTGGAACTTCTCGTCATACAAATAGTGCCTCAAAATCTTCAGTGAAAACACCACGGCTGCAAGCTCCAAATCATGCGTCGGATAGTTCTTCTCATAGCTCTTCAGCTGCCTCGACGCATATGCAATAACCTTACCACCCTGCATCAGAACTGCACCCAAACCTCTCATAGAAGCAACTGTATAAACCACAAACTCCTCGTGGTCCACTGGCATAGCTAACACTTGGAATCCCCCAGTTCTGCACTGCCTCCATCTTAGATGGGTCAACAGAAATCCCATCTCTCGACAAAATATGCCTTAAGAACGCCACCTGCTCCAGCCAAAACTCGCACTTGCTGAACTTGGCATACAATCTTGCTCCCTCAAAGTCTGCAAAGCTATCTGCAAGTGCTGCTATGCTCCTCCAAGCTCCTCTAATAGACCAGGATGTCGTCGATGAACACAATGATGAACTGGTCACACTTCCTGAATACCCTGTTCATCAGATCCATGAAGATCGCTGGGGCATTCGTCAGGCCAAACGGCATCACCAAGAACTCGTAGTGGCCATAGCGTGTCCTAAAAGCAGTTTTGGACACGTCCTCCTCTCTAACCCTCAACTGATGGTAGCCAGATCTCAAATAATTTCGAGAATACCGAAGCTCCCTGCAACTGATCAAATAAATCCTCAATCCTCGGGAGTAAATACCTATTCTTCACTGTGACTCTGTTCAGCTCCCGGTAATCGATGCACAATCTCATGTTGCCATCCTTCTTCTTCAAACAACACTGGCGTGCCCCAAGGGGAAAAGCTAGGGCGAATGAACCCCTTATCAAGCAACTCCTGAATCTGCTCCTTAAGCTCCTTCATCTCGGTAGGAGCTAATCGATAAGGTTCCTTAGAGATAGGCACTGTCCGCGGCATCAGCTCAATATAAAACTCCACCTCTCGCTCCTGTGGAACTCCCACTACATCATCAGGGAAAACATCTGCAAGATCTCTGACTACCTCCACATCAGGTAGCGAAGGGCCTTCTGAAACTCCAGAAGCGGTAACGCAGGCCAAGAATGCCTGACATCCATGCTCAACTAGCTTCCTGGCCTGAAGGAAAGATATAAACCTGGGCTACCGCGGCCTCCTAACTGCCTCAAATAAGAAGGCCTCCTGCCCGGGCGGTCTAATAGAAACTATCCTCTGCTGAAAATCAATCACGGCTCCAAACTCTGTCAGCCAATCCATGCCTAGGATGAGGTCGAATCCTGTCATCGGCAAAACGACCAAGTCTGCTCTAACTGCGCGATCCTGAAACGTCATCGTTAAGCCCTGCACGACGCTGGTCGTCATCAACTCCTCTCCTGACGGGACTGTCACGGCGAGAGCTACACCCATGCTCGCCAGAATAATACCCATCATCTGTGTGAACGCACTCGAAATGAACGAGTGGGTCGCCCCTGAGTATATCAAAGCGAGTGTAGTGCACCAAGCACACGAATCTCGCCTGAAACAGAAACGTCACACAGGTACGCGTTTACGGTCATACTAAATCCCAAAAAGTAGTTTAGATACCTAAAACAGTTCTAAGTTCGCTAGCCCTATCCGTCAGAGTTCTCAAGACAAGTCCTAGAAGTCTTACAGTTCCCACTTACGTTCACCTAGCAACTAAGGCAACAAGTTTTCTAGTAGTGTTCCACCTAGCATGCAGTTACAAAACACCCAGATAGCACACAACAAGGTACGGAAATCTAAAACGGAATACCTGTGAGTAAAGTCGTGTCGGGATCCGCAGCCTCTGCCTGCATCATGAAAACACGACCAGTAGATTGCACCCTCTGTGGGAAATTCATAGCGACACACCCCGACTCCTTGCAGTGGAAACATCGGCCTGACCCCGCCATGCACTGCCCTGGATGATTCTTCTGGCACGTCGGATACACTCCACGTCTAGGGGCAATAGCCCCATGCTTCTGTGGTCTCGGCTGACCCTGTGGCCTCTGCTGGCCTTGAGGCCTCTGCTGGCCCTGAGGCCTCTGCTGCTGCTGGCTCTATTGAGATGGGCCCTTAGAAGGCCCCTGAAAAGGTATCTTCGTTGGTGGCTGCGAAGACTAGCCCATGGCGGGCTGCTGCATCAGACGATTCTTGTGGTAATCCTCCCTCATATCCTTCCGGCCTCTCTCAGATCGTAAGCCCTGTTCACTGTCGCCATATAAGTCTCCACCTCCGCCATGTTGACATCGTGGCGGATGTCAGGTCGCAGTCCATCAATAAACTGCCGCAGCTTCTCGCTCTCCACCCTAGCAATCAAGGACAGAAAGGTATACCCTCGCTCAAACTGTAACGACCAGATCTTTTAGAAGTCCACAATTAGAAAGATATGAGAGTGAGGGATTACAATGCTATTTTATTCGATTCTTGAATTGATCGAGTTTCAGATTTCTGCCTATACATTGTTTAGCTTTTCTTTAGCTAAAGGCTAAATACCAGATGTCATGATTTTGTGCGTACAGATTTCATCTTTTGCACAATGTTCAACCTTCATTTTATTATGGGTTGAAAGTCTAATGTTAGAATACAATTACATTATAGGTTAGTGACTTCTGCAAGCCAATTGAATCCTTTGTTTTTACTAAAATTTCTCGGGTTCCATGTGCATCTTTTCATTTTAAAAACAGAGCACGCTTATAGTGAATTTTGGCATATTGATTAAACTTGTGTCTTTCATTAGACTTTGTAAGTCATATAAATAGGACATTAAGCTGCTTCATGCATCATTAATTTTAAATCAAATCATTTTAAGCGGTGTTCTTTCTGAAGAAGTCGAGCAAAGTTCTTTCAAAACATTTTAAAGGAAACAGGCGGTGCGCAGGAAGTTACTGGATTTCCTATCATTGTTGTGTTAAAGAAACCAGGCAAGTAAACTCTGTTTCTTGCTCTCTCAGTAAAAGCATATATTCAGTTCTGTTTGCATGTTATATGAAATTTCATATTATGGAAGAAAACTACGGTTGTTCTTCAGAAAAGTTAGAAGTTCATGCTCTGTTTTATGAAAGGTACGTATTTACTGAGTTTGATCCAGAAATGTTTTATAAAATGGTTTGGTGATGTTCATCCAGTATATTCTTGAGGATTCTAAAAGATATTTCTTCGAAGTAGCTTACAAGTAGCTTATTCGAGCATTCCAGAAATTTCTTGAAATATCTTGATTTCTTCAGACAAAGGAAACCATTGTTTTTCATGTTCGTTCACATGGTTATGTCTGAAAATATGGTTCTTAAACCATTAGCTGATATTTCTATGTTGAAGATATTCTAAGTATAGATTTCAGCAGTTGCGTTGATTATGTCTAGCTGTTATCAGTTTTCGTGAGTATTCATCAGTTGCTAACTGCAGACAGCAACCTACTGTTCATTTCCTAGAGATATCTGTTGACATCTTTGTTCGTTGTTACCCTGAGAGATATCTGTTGACAGCAACCTTCGTTTCCTTAAGTTTCAACTGTCGACAGCTATAACTGTTCCTTTCCTCAAGCGATATCTGTTAACAGCTATCTACTGTTCCTTTCCTTATAAAGAAATCTGTTGACAGTTTGTTCGTGTTTTCCTTAAAACGATACTATTACGATAGCTGTTGGCAGCAACCTTCATTGCCTTTAGAGTGATGTCTGTTGACAGATCTTGTTCATTTCTTCCAACAGAAAGCTATTGATAATCTTCTTCAACAAATAACGAAATTTCAGAATTTGAATTCTTATTCGTTTATACTTCAATTCAAATGAATCATTCGATTTAACTGACAGATTCAAGTAGAGCTTTTATTCAGTTTTCATCTTC
>KQ992973.1:162470-176311 GCA_001598015.1 Dorcoceras hygrometricum
AATTAAGGAATTTGGTTTCATCAAGAATCCCGAGGAGCCATGTGTATATAATAAGGTAGTTAAAAGCGCTGTGACATTCCTCGTACTTTATGTTGATGACATTCTACTCATTGGGAATGATGTAGGAATGCTGCAGTCAACTAAAGTATGGTTGTCTAGTAGATTCTCGATGAAGGACATGGGTGAAGCATCCTATATTCTTGGAATACAGATCTATCGGGATAGATCGAAACGCATGCTCGGACTTACCCAAGCTACCTACATCGATACCACACTTAAGAGGTTCTCTATGGAAGAGTCCAAGAGAGGACACCTACCTATGTGCCACGGGATCACTCTATCTAAGTCTATATGTCCGAAGACTGATGAGGAGATAGAGAGCATGGCACGTGTGCCATATGCCTCGGCGATAGGTAGTATTATGTATGGAATGATCTCAACTAGACCGGATGTCGCATATGCTCTGAGTGTCACGAGCCGCTACCAGGCCAACTCCGGCCAATTGCATTGGAAGGCTGTGAAGGATATTCTTAAGTACTTGCGAAGGACTAAGAATATGTTCTTGGTCTATGAGGGTGGTGAACTGAAATTGGAAGGCTACACTGATTCTAGCTTCCAATGTGACGTGGATGATTCGAAGTCTACCTCTGGATTTGTATTCATGCTCAATGGTGGTGCTGTCTCTTGGAAGAGTTCCAAGCAAGACACCATCGCGGATTCTACCACTGAGGTTGAGTACATTGCAGCATCAGCTGCTGCTAAGGAGGCGGTTTGGATAAGGAATTTCGTTCAAGAGTTGGGCATCATTCCTGATGGAGTTGGTCCAGTCCCGGTGTACTGCGACAACACGGGTGTCGTTGCGCAAGCAAAGGAGCCTAGGTCTCACCAAAGATCCAAACATATACTGAGGAAATACCACATAATCCGGGATATTGTGGCTAGAGGTGACATAGCAGTTTAGAGAGTCGCCTCTGCGGACAACGTTGCTGATCCACTTACGAAGCCCTTGCCAGGACCGTTGTTTGAAAAACATCGCGAAACAATGGGACTGCGTCTGATGACTAGTTGGCTATAGGGCAAGTGGGAGATTGTTAGAGTAGATGCCCAACTAGCCAACTTTTGGCGTGTGGGTTTTATAGACTCTTGTATGAAACGATCTTTATATATGATATTCGCATTTGTTTATGGTGTTCTTTATTTTCATTATGATTATAATGTTAACAATTGTGTTGGATAAAGACCTAGAATGCACCATAGTGTATGTTAGATGTGATAGTGGGTATGACGGCTATCATGAAACACATCTAATAGTCACTGTATATTCTGAACTCGTTCCTAGTCGATTGGGCCGTCAAAATGAGGATAAGGCCGCCCGAGCTAGAGACTAGCGTCTGCGATGTGAATTACCATGTTTCATTGGTAGGGAACATTGTGATGTTCTGAGCATGCAGATGGATAGTGACCTGGTGATCTATCGAACTACCCTCGTTCGGACTTTCCAAGTGGTTAACATTTGTCGAGTGGATAAGTCCGAGGTCTTGGTTGTACTGATTAGTCCTCACGACTCGAAACGTCATTGAGACTCTACATGATAGGCGTCTCACTTTGACCCGTTTGCCGACTCACTTGGGGTCATTAGGCGGCAGGATTGGGTGAGATCCCGATTCATGTAGGAGTCGATGCTTCGCTGTCGAGGATTCACCGCTCGCTCTCATGCGTGGATATCCTATGCTATCTGAGGGGATAATAGTGTATAAATCTCTGGCCAGAGTACTAGAAGTGTTTTAGGTAAATGGGTTTACCTAGTAACACTCGCGATGTCACTATTCGATCTCCAAGATGTATGCATAGCTATCGGATCTATAGCGACTCTCGATTTACAAATGATCGTTGATCTGATCGGGATATATGTGTTGAAAGGACCGTACTGTACGCTAACCACGACCAACTGGTTCTTGCAGGCACTATCAGTGATACCTAGGGGATCATGGGGCGATGTTTCTAGACGCTTTACCATGATCCGATGGGCAAGTCCGAAATTGTGATTTCGGAGCCGCAATGGTTGCGGACCCACGACTAGCTGTATCCCTGAACCATTGAGGGTCACACAAGTACTGGATTCATGATTCCCGCATGGAAACTGAGCTCAATGTGTTGAGCATACGAAGAGGATTTTAAGGAGTGCGACTTCCTAAAAGTCAACAGGGGTCAAATTGCGATTTCCCGCTGTTGAGGGGCAAAACTGTCATTTTGGACTAGGTATCTGAAAAATTGTTTTTCACGTCATAACATTCAGTTTTGGAAATTGAGTCGATCGGTCCGATCTGATCGTCGATCGGAGTTATGATGAAATCGCAGTGAATTAAACGAACCGAATGTTCATATATGGACTTGGGCCTGACCCAAGTCCAATGGGCCGGTTCAAGCCCATGTATATTGATTATATACTAAGTAATGACTAGGGCTTTTAATCACTTGAACAAAGCTCTAAACCCTAGCTCCCAATTCGGCCGCCCCCTCCTCTCCAAGCCTCACGCACGTCGCCGGCCGCCGCCTTGCGCCGTCGTGTGCCGCCGCCCGCTTCGTGATCGGACTTGTTTCGATCACCGCGACGAGGTGTTTCCGATCGTGCCAAAATCCATCAGCTTTTTAGTGCAGGCTGATTGGAGGAAGATTGAATCCGGTCGTGGACCTCATTGACGATCTACCGCCGCCTACAGTTTGAAGTGCCGGTTTCCTCGTGAAACTGGTCGGAGCCAGGCGCCTAGACTCCAGCAAGGTAATCATCTACGAACACCCTATGAATGGTTGTAGATTTTATTGAATGTATTGAACACTTTCCGGGCAATTTTTGTTTTCCGCTGCGCCCGGGAAGTGGGATCCGCCACCTCTATTCCAACAGTCATACCGAAAAGAAAAATAAACTGGAAGATGTACTTATAGTAAGAGAATTCCCTGATATTTTTCCAGAAGATGTCTCAGGTTTACCTCCGATTCGGGAATTAGAATTTACTATTGATTTAGTACCAGAAGCTGCTCCAATTTCGAAGCCTCCCTATAGACTTGCTCCTAAGGAAATGAAGGAATTAAAAGACCAGATTCAAGATTTATTGAATAAAGGTTTTATCAGACCCAATACTTCACCTTGGGGTGCACCAGTGCTGTTCGTAAAGAAGAAGGACGGTAGTATGCATTTGTGTATCGATTATAGGGAATTAAATAAGTTAACGATTAAAAATAAATATCCTCTCCCTAGGTCGACGATTTATTCGATCAATTGCGAGGAGCTGTGGTATTTTCCAAGATAGACCTGAGATCTGGTTATCACCAGTTACGTGTAAAAGAAACAGACGTTTATAAAACAGCTTTCAGGACAAGATACGGCCATTTTGAATTTCTAGTTATGCCCTTTGGATTAACGAATGCGTCGTCAGTGTTTATGGACTTAATGAATCGAGTATTCCAACCTTATTTAGACAGATTTGTCATTGTGTTCATAGATGATATATTGATTTACTCGAAGAACAGTGACGAACATGAATAACACCTTAGAGAAATTTTGCAGATCTTAAGAAATAAACAATTGTTTGCTAAGTTTAGTAAGTGTGAGTTCTGGATTGACAAAGTAGTATTCTTGGGTCACATTATTTTGAAGAATGGAATAGAACTAGATCCTTCAAAAGTGGAATCTGTTCGAGATTGGCCTGTACCTAAGAATGTCTCAGAAATCCATAGTTTCTTAGGACTATCAGGGTATTATCGAAGATTTATAGAAGGATTCTCGAAGATCGCTGTTCCATTAACGACATTAACTAAGAAGAACATCAAGTATGATTGGACTCCAGAATGCCAATCCAGCTTTAAGACATTAAAACGTGCGTTAGTGGAAGCCCCTGTTCTAACGTTACCAACAGAGAAAGGGAACTTTGTGATTTATACGGATGCATCGAAGACTGGGCTAGGAGCTGTTGTAATGCAGGAGAGAAAGGTGATCGCTTATGCTTCGAGACAGTTGAAGATTCATGAAAAGAATTATCCTACGCATGATCTTGAATTAGCAGCAGTAGTTTTCGCATTAAAGATCTGGAGACACTACCTTTATGGGAAAAAATGCGAAATCTTCACGGACCATAAGAGCCTCAAATATTTCTTTACCCAGAAGGAATTAAACATGAGACAGAGAAGATGGCTTGAATTGGTTAAGGATTATGATTGTATAATTAGTTATCATCCAGGAAAAGCCAATGTTGTAGCAGACGCATTAAGTATAAGGAGCGTTGGATTAGCGCAGATCTCAGTTCAGATCCCTCTGGCATTAGAGATTAATCGATTTGAACTTGGGATATTTAGAAAAGAAAATGATGCTAAGTTATCAGTCCTTACGATTCAGTCCACATTGAAAGATAGAATTAAAGAAGGTCAAGCGAAGGACGAACAACTCCAGAAATGGATGAAGCAAGATGAAAACAGAGAAGTAAATTTGTATACCGTGGAGGATGGAATTGTGAAATACCAGAGTCGTTTATGGATACCGCGTGCTGATAATTTGCGCAATGAAATTATGAATGAAGCCCATAACTCGTCATGTATGGAAATGGGATAATATAGCAATGGACTTCGTGGTAGGATTACCCAGAACAGTTCAAGGTTTTAACGCAATTTGGGTAATAGTTGACAGATTAACCAAGTCTGCTCATTTTCTTCCTGTAAAGACAACTTATGATTTGAGTAAGTATGCAGAGTTGTATATCAAAGAAATAGTCAGACTTCACGGGATTCCAAGTTCTATAGTATCAGATTGAGATCCTAGATTCACTTCGAGAGTCTGGAAAAGTTTACATCAAGCCTTAGGAACGAAATTAACTTTCAGTACAGCGTTCCATCCTCAAACCGATGGACAATCATAAAGAATAATTCAAATACTGGAATATTTTTTAAGGGCTAGTGTTCTTGATTTTTCAGAAAGTTGGGAATCTAAGTTACCATTGATTGAATTCACCTACAACAACAGTTATCAGGCATCGATAGAAATGGCACCACACGAAGCTCTGTATGGTAGAAAATGTCGATCACCAATTCTTTGGGATGATGTAGGTGAAAGAAATGAGATATGACCTGATATTATAGAACAGACTACAGAAGCTATTAAAAGAATACGTGAAAGAATGAAGATTGCTGAAAGTAGACAGAAAAGTTATGCCGATAGCCATCGAAGAGATCTAAATTTTGAGGAAGGAGACCACGTGTTCCTCAAGATTTCACCAATGAAAGGTGTTTTGAGATTTTTAAAGAAAGGAAAATTAAGTCCCAGTTATGTTGGACCATTCCAGATCTTAGAACGAGTTGGATCAGTAGCTTATCGTTTAGCGTTACCTCCTCAGATGTCTACTGTTCACAACGTATTCCATGTTTCAGCACTTAGAAAATACATTGCTAACCCATCGCATGTACTCAGTCATGAACCTATTCAATTAGAACCAGACTTGACTTACGAATAAGTTCCAGAAAAGATTTTAGCAAAAGAAAATCGTAAGCTGAGAAATAGAACACTCCCAATGATCAAAGTGCAGTGGACAAACCACTCCGAAAGAGAAGCAACATGGGAAGTCGAATCTGATATGCACAGGAGCTACCCAGATCTCTTTAAATAAGTAATTTCGGGGACGAAATTCTTTTAAGGGGGGTAGATTGTAACGACCAGATCTTTTAGAAGTCCACAATTAGAAAGATATGAGAGTGAGGGATTACAATGCTATTTTATTCGATTCTTGAAATGATCGAGTTTCAAATTTCTGCCTATACATTTTTTAGCTTTTCTTTAGCTAAAGGCTAAATACCAGATGTCATGATTTTGTGCGTACAGATTTCATCTTTTGTACAATGTTCAACCTTCATTTTATTATGGGTTGAAAGTCTAATGTTAGAATACAATTACATTAGAGGTTAGTGACTTCTGCAAGCCAATTGAATCCTTTGTTTTTACTAAAATTTCTCGGGTTCCATGTGCATCTTTTCATTTTAAAAACAGAGCACGCTTATAGTGAATTTTGGCATATTGATTAAACGTGTGTCTTTCATTAGACTTTGTAAGTCATATAAATAGGACATTAAGCTGCTTCATGCATCATTACTTTTAAATCAAATCATTTTAAGCGGTGTTCTTTCTGAAGAAGTCGAGCAAAGTTCTTTCAAAACATTTTAAAGGAAACAGGCGGTGCGCAGGAAGTTACTGGATTTCCTATCGTTGTTGTGTTAAAGAAACCAGGCAAGTAAACTCTATTTCTTGCTCACTCAGTGAAAGCATATATTCAGTTCTGTTTGCATGTTATATGAAATTTCATATTATGGAAGAAAACTACGGTTGTTCTTCAGAAAAGTTAGAAGTTCATGCTATGTTTTTTGAAAGGTACGTATTTACTGTGTTTTGATCCAGAAATTTTTTAGAAAATGGTTTGATGATGTCCATCCAGTATATTATTGAGAATTCTAAAAGATATTTCTTCGAAGTAGCTTACAAGTAGCTTATTCGAGCATTCCAGAAATTTCTTGAAATATCTTGATTTCTTCAGACAAAGGAAACCATTGTTTTTCATGTTCGTTCACATGGTTATGTCTGAAAATCTGGTTCTTAAACCATTAGCTGATATTTCTATGTTGAAGATATTCTAAGTATAAATTTCAGCAGCTGCAATATTCGAAATCAACAAGTGCACTGTTCATGTTCATCAGCTATCAACTGTTGCAATAGCTGTTGTCAGCAATCGCAGGTGTACATTAGTTACTAACTGTCGACAGCAACCTTTGTTTCCTTAAGTTTCAACTGTCGACAGATATCTACTGTTCCTTTCCTCAAGCGATATCTGTTGACAGCTATCTACTGTTCCTTTCCTTATAAAGAAATCTGTTGACAGTTTGTTCGTGTTTTCCTTAAAACGATACTGTTGCAATAGCTGTTGGCAGCAACTTTGTTTTCCTTAAAAACGATATCTGTTGGCAGCAACCTTCATTTCCTTTAGAGTGATGTCTGTTGACAGATCTTGTTCATTTCTTCCAACAGAAAGCTATTGATCATCTTCTTCAACAAATAACTAAATTTCAGAATTTGAATTCTTATTCGTTTATACTTCAATTCAAATGAATCATTCGATTTAACTGACAGATTCAAGTAGTATTTTTATTCAGTTTTCATTTTCGCAAGCATTACAAGGAAATCCTTTACAGTTCCAGAACATCATTAAACAAGAGAAAACCAGTAAACGTATAAAGGAAAGAAAACAGGTTTCACGAAAGAAATAAAGAGCAGAACATGTTTTAGAAAACGTTTTAAGTTATGACAACAAAAAGGGTCCCCAGGAAGGATCAGGATTACAGTCGACGGACTGTATACCCCTTCAAAAACCAAGGAAGGATTAGGATTATGGATTGACGGATCTATATACCCCTTCAAAAATGAGCAACAGTGCTACGACTGATATCAGGAGTTTGATCAAACGAAATGGACCAAATGTTCTAAAGTGTTGTCGAAATTTTCAGAAAAGAATGAAGAGCACAAGTGCGATTTTAATCGCAGCTCTAAAGAATGTTTCAAGGAAATGTTTATAGAATTGATTCATGTTTTATGCTTTCGTTTATGTTCAGATTTCTCATTCATGTAATGCGCTTGTTTATTCATAAGCGTATTTAAAGTTCAGACCCCAGTATGTATCAGTTTAAGAACAATTGTATTTTGTACTCTTGTTACTTTCAGGCTTTACCTGCTGGGCCTTTGGCTCACTAGTTTTCATTGAGTGCAGGTAATTCGAAGTAGGAAGCTGGAGGGAGATGAACAGAAAGGAAAGATGTGTTTATCGTGGACATCATATTTCACAGTTTCTTTCTGTTCCAGATTTCATAGTTTCTTTTTGGGACATTTTGTACTGTGCAGGATATTTTGATGTTCTTTTGTAACAATACAGATTTCTATGTTAGTTATTTTGTAGAAATCTGTTTCAGACCTTATTGCAAAAAGAGATGTATCGTTTTGATTGCTATATCAAGTTTCTATACTTCCGCACCATTCTTTTTATTATCATATCAGATTTCTCCATTTCGAATGAGAAAAATTTATTATTCTCATTTCGATTCAAGTAGTAGTAGCGATCCATTATTCCAATGATTGAAATTTTTATGTCTTTCAATCGAACCCCAATAACTTATATTTATTCATTAGAAAAATGAGGGTCGTTACACAAACTGTCTCACATACTCAGCCACCGACTTGTATTCCTGACGGAGACTCATAAACTTCTGAATAAGATGGCTCCGGGCATCCACTGTAAAATATTTTTCGAAAAAGACTTTCTTGAACTCGCACCATGACAGGCTCTCCAGAAACAGCCCAACCACTGCGCCTTTCCACCACAGAGCGGCGTCTCCCTTCAGCATGAAAATAGAACAACGGACCTTGTCGGCGTCCGCTAGACCCATGTAGTCATAAATAGTCTTCATGGATCGGATCCCCTCCTCAGCAACAAGTGGATCGGTGGTACCAGCAAACTCCTTAGGTCCCTGTTTGCGGAACCTCTCAGCAACGTCCTCCTCATGCGACTTCCCGGGTCGCTCTGACTGACGCTCCAGCAGTATGGTAATCCCAGCTAGCATGTCCACGCTAGCTCGCTCATACGGAGTCAACTGAGGTGGTGGGGGAGAAAAAGGAGGTGTAGCATCATCCTGTTGGGTCCTAGCACGTCGGGGAGGCATTGTTCTGATACACCAAAACCTTATAACGTAAATCTAAGTGCATGACTAAGCGTCTATTTTTAAAACTCTAAGGACAAAACTCATACATAACTAAAACACATGCAACATGCAATCATAAACATAAATCATAAAACAGTAAAACTCACAGACTGGTAGTGCGACTTCTGAGCTCCACGCAGCAGGAAAGTACCTCACCAGAACCACCGCTCTGATACCAACTGAAACAAACCAGACTCTAGAATTTTGTTTTTTAAAACATATATGGAAAAACATAAACTTAAAGTATGGCTCCTTCCCTTTTTAACAAATTCTCCATTTTCTTAACAAAACTTGAAATAGAAATAAATAATTATTGTAAGTCATAAAACCATCCGAACTGTTAAAAAAAAGACAACTGCATAAAATTACTGAAACTGAACATGTTTAACACCAACATCTAAAAATGTATCATGACAAAACTGAAACATAAAGGCGGTCAAGGGGTACTGCTGCAGCAGGCGCTCAGAGGTCCTCACCGCCAGTCGGGATATGCTCATCAGCAGGGTCATCACCTGCACCATTTGAACCTAGTGAGCCTAGAGGCTCAACATGCTCTATCGTACATCATAACAAAGTACATACTAATAAAATCACATGCAGGCACATAATTGTAATAAACGTTAAAAACATGAATGCGTGCATGATCTTAAAACATTGCTACAAGTAAAGGAATATTTTAAAATGTTAAACATCCATACTGTATAAAATCAAATGCGACAAATTACTGAAAATAAACGTGTTTTAAACCAACAACCAACTGTATCAACTCAAAATAACACTGCTGCGGTCAAGGGGTACTGCTGCAACAGGCGCTCAGATGTCTTCACCGCCAGTCGGTGTAAACTCATCAGCAGGGTCATCACCTGCACCATTTAAACCTAGTGAGCCTAGAGGCTCAGCGTGCTCTATCGTATATCATAAAAAAGTACATACTAATAAAATCGCATACAAGCACATACTTGTAATAAAGTAACATTAAAAACATGAATGCGTGCATGATCTTAAAACATTCATTCATACATTTCATGTCATAACATATCATATAACATATAAGGCATGGCATAACGTAACATGAAAAACATATGAGTTGTATCCTGAAGTGTGACTGAAGTCGATTGATCAATCTATAAACCAACGTACGCGGAGGTGTGGTTCACCTCGATATTACACGAGGATCCCTATATGTAACACCTATATGTTGCCACTTCACCCCGATATCACACGAGGATCCATAGGCTACCAGTTCACCACGATATCACTCGTGGATCCAGAAGATCATAAGTTGCCACTTCACCCCGGTATCACACGAGAATCCATAAGCTGCCACTTCACCATGATATCACACATGGATCCATAGGCTCATCATACATCATCGTAAGTCACAAGTCATTCAACCCCTCGGGTTTTGTCTTTTAAAAGAACATGCCTTTAACATTCATGATGCATGCATTTTCATAAAATTATGCAAGTTTAAAAGCTTAGCCCGTTAATGTGTATTTAATCATTTCCTTTAAAACATTTACATACATAACATACTACATATATAATTAAATATACCTTTACGGCTTCTATATTTTTCTACTTCGGTCGAGGATTGATTCCGGGGACTGGCTCACCACGTCTAGGCTAATCATCGCTCTTTACATAACTGATGAAACGAATGTTCACTCCTTTTTAACATTTTTGCCTAAGTAAATTAAATTTTGATTTCTTAAAATCAAGGCTAAAAGTGACTAATAAAAATCAATTTTGACTTGTAGAAATCAATTAGGACTTATAAAAATCAATTTTGACTTTTAAAATCAATTAGATCAATTTTGACCTCAAAAGCCGATTTTGACCAAAAGACCGATTTTGACCAAATTAAATCACAAAAATAGATTTTTGACTCCAATAAAATTTCTAAGGTCCCAATTTTGTCTAAAAACTTAAAATTAAGCATAAATTTAATTATTTTAAAAGTTTGACTCAATTTTGAAACTTCTGGCTATTTTCTTTAAAATTGGACCTTTGACATAATAATTAAAATAACAGGTCCATAATTAAAATAACTTAGACCGATTTTAAAACATTTGACTCAAGACTCGAAAAACCGATCTGTTCCAACCGAACAAGCCAAACTGGTACAGTTAGACCGAACCATAGCAAAATTAAGCCCTAAACCGAAAATCACACACACACCCTCAAGCGCAGCCACGACCAGCCGCCGACATCGCATTGGTTCTCCCTGCTCCGGCAACCACTGGACGGAGCCCCATCGTCTGGACCACTCCCAGGTCCAGCTGGTCCTAACCTGACCAGCCTTGGCCCCAACCGTGGTCGCACGAGGGAGCACGGTCTAGGTGAAGGCGACGCACCGCGCTGCATCATCTCACACAGCGCGTGGTGTTTCTTTTGTTCCTGATGGTTCGACCACAATATCACGTCTTAGGACCACTCCTAAACCACCCTAGGATCCTCAATCGACCTCCTAGCCATGAGCCAAGACCCCTGGACCTTTCACCAACCGAGCAACAAGTGAACAAGTCAAGAAACATGCTGAAAATCGTGTACCATGCATGAGGTTAAATCACAAATGCGTAGATCCGAAAAAAACACATCAAGTTCATGCATAATTTCATCAAAAAAGTGTAATATGGTTTAAATGGCGAGAAAAATAATGGATATCACATGCCTGGTTCGTATAAGAGGTGAATCAGCGAATTACCGACGTTGTAGACGCGAGATCGGGGCACCACCGGATTTGGATCACCAACCTTGATCAAGAATGGAGTGTTAGAATTTTGAGTTTGAGAGGGAGGGGAGGACATCTGTATGAAGTTCTAGAGGCTAGGTTTGTGTAAATTTTGTGTTTAAGAAAAATGAATGTGACTAATATGACCCCTATTGATTTAATTATAAAAAGGGGAGAAAAATACAATCTTTTCCCTCTAATTAAATTAAAAAGGTGCTTAAAACTCATAATTGGACTTTAATGGTTACATAATTTCGAAATCTAGGCCTCCTTACATTTTAAAATACCTTAAAACTCAATAAAACAGCCGTATAGACGAAAAACAGGTTTCCCTCCCAAATAATTATAAAAACTCAAATTTTCAGAAATTGTTGCTTAAAATAAAATAATTTCATTCTTAAAATCCCATAACTTAAAAATCTCAATTTATTTTCATTTCGGTCGGCCCTAATCTCGTCCACGCGTCTGTAACTCAACAGGCTGAAAAATGACACATGCATACCATGCGGCATAAAATCATAAATAAATCATATAAAATGGCATGTAATCATCTAAAAATATTTTCCCCTAGTCATGCACTCATTTCTACATAGTTAGGAAATTCTAGGTGTTAATGCTCCAAAAGAAGATCAGCTTGAAGATGAGAACAAAGAAGCTGGTGAGGAGAACCGTGAAAGCAACCAGCTTAACAGAGAAACAAGCTGAGAAGCCTGAACCAGACAAATCAATCTGGTCAAAAAAAACAGTTTGAACAATCAAACGAAGACCAACTTAATTGGTTCAAACTGATTGTTTCGTCTTGTCTATATTAGGCACATGCAAACAGAGCTCGAAGTTAGCAAAGGCTGCAGAATCGTCGATGAAAAGAGCTCAAGTCAAATAAAGCCTGCAACGTATTAAAAAGGACACAAAGTACATATGCGTCAGAAGACTTTTCAGAACGGCTACAACTTTGTGTCCAACGGATAAACCCAGGCAGAGGCTTTATATACAAGCGCATTGAAACAGAAGAAGAGAGCGCAAAACATAGAGAGTACAGTTGTGCGAAGTCCAAGCAGAAAATCAAGAAACGCTCAACATTGAACCCGGGAAGACAATGAAAAACCAGCTCGAACTAGGAGCACTTCCCAGAGTGTGTGAGATCTAATTATTGAGTGACTGTGCTTATATTGTAAATCTCACACACACACATTCACTCACATTTGAGAGTTGAGCGAGATAGATAAGAGTGAATGTGATTCAATACTCTCCATTGTAGTCTTTGGACAGAGACGTTAAACAAGTCTAGTTGTCTTTCGCACTGAGACGTTAAAGAAGTGTGTGTAGTATTTTGCACTTAGACATAAAAGAAGTGTCGCCTTTCTCACTGAGGCAGTAAAGAAGTGAGTTAGTCACACGCATCTTGCGGGCTGGTGTGCAGTGGTGTGGCTAGGAGTTCCGCACGGCTGCGGGTCGTAGGAATGTGCTGCAGCGAGGTTCGTTGTAATCAAAGTCTTCTAGTGCATCCTTCCCGTTGCGGAAGAAGGGGAGACGTAGGAGATTGAGCTCCGAACTTCCATAGACAAATCAGCGTATCTCTCTTTACTGATTTTTGTACTTGCATATTCACGCACTGCATATTACTCGAACGCATAAACTGTTTAAATGAGCTCGAATTTAGAGTGCAGTTTGAGTTATTTCCGCATGATTTATATTCATTTCTCAATCTGTATCTCGGTGCACAAGTATTCAAGAACACTGAGCTATTGTAGCTCAATATAAGTTAACCAGATCGTTCGGCCGTGTGTCGAGCTGGTTTCGGCATTCAGCTGGAATAAGCATGTTGAGCGCTTGCTTTGTATCAAGCTGGTTTCAACAACCAGCTGGAACCAGTTTGGTTATCGCAACCCGGATTCAATGCCTTGCTGAATCCTGCGTCTTATTGTTAGAGTAGATGCCCAACTAGCCAACTTGTGGCGTGTGGGTTTTATAGACTCTTGTACAAACAGTCTTTATATATGATATTCGCATTTTCTTATATGGCATTCTTTACTTTCATTATGTGTGTAATGATTTACAATTGCGTTGAGTAAAGACCTAGAATGCACTAAAGCGTATGTTAGATGTGATAGTGGGTATGACGGCTATCATGAAACACATCTAATAGTCGCTGTGTATTCTGAACATGTTCATAGTCGATTGGGCCGTCAAAATGAGGATAAGGCCGCCCGAGTTCAAGACTAGTATCTGCGATGCGAAGTACCATGTTTCATTGGTAGGGAACATTGTGATGTTATGAGCATGCAGATAGATAGTGACCTGGTGATCTATCGAACTACCCTCCTTCGGA
>KQ992973.1:183332-215114 GCA_001598015.1 Dorcoceras hygrometricum
CCGTTTAGTATCGGTACTAAATACGGTCACACATACTTCATCACCTTTACCGATGATTACTCTAGGTATGGGTACTTGTACTTGATGAAGTACAAGTCTGAATCCTTTGAAAGGTTCAAAGAATTCAAGGCTGAAGTAGAAAATCAGTTAGGCAAAAGTATTAAGGCACTTCGATCTGATCGAGGTGGTGAATACTTAAGTACTGATGTTCAAGACTATCTGAAAGAGAATGGGATTCTCTCACAGTGGACCCCTCCGGCCACACCACAGCTCAATGGTGTAGCGGAGCGTCGTAATCGGACCCTGTTGGACATGGTTTGATCTATGATGAGCTTCACTGAGCTTCCGACCTCGTTTTGGGGCTATGCGCTCGAAACAACGGTAATGTTGTTGAACAATGTCCACACCAAGGCAGTGGATAAAACTCCGTATGAGATATGGATGGGCAAACCACCCAAGTACTCATTTATGAGGATTTGGGGATGTCCTACTTACGTGAAGCAGACAGTGGGAGATAAGCTGGATACGAGATCCATCTTATGCTACTTCATTGGGTATCCAAAGAATTCCATTGGATACTATTTCTACTATCCCAGCGAGACAAAAGTGTTTGTCTCTAGGAATGCCACCTTTATGGAAAGGGAATTTCTACTTGATAGAAAGGGCAGAATAGTAGAACTCGAAGAGGTTCGAGAACCAATCGAGGTACCAAGTGAATCTCCCGCACCTACTGAGCCAGTACCAGATATGGTCGCACCTAGGAGATCCGAAAGGATTCCTAGAGCTCCAGAGAGATATGGTTTTCTCCTTGAAGATGATCAAGGTGATCAAGTTGTTGGATCTGATCCCCCGCACGGATACTCAGCTCAATGTGTTGAGCACGAGAAGAGGATTTTGGGAAGTGCGACTTCCTAAAAGTCAACAGGGGTCAAACCGGGGTTTCCCGCTGTTGAGGGGCAAAACGGTCATTTTGCACTGGGGTTCTGAAAAATGGTTTTTCAGATCATATTATTCAGTTTTGGAAACTGAGTCGATCGGTCCAATCTGATCGGCAATCGGAGTTACGATAAAGTCTCGGTGTTGGAGATGAACTGAATGTTCATTGTTGGACCCGGGCCCGTTGTGCCGGTCCAAGTCCAACACTCTATTTAATTATGATTAATAGACTTCATAAACACACTTGTAACTCTACACAACATAACCCTAAACCCTAAGCACCAACGCCGCCTCCCTCTCTCGAATAAGCCGCCGCCGATCGTCGCCGGAAATTGGTTTCCGGCCAGTTCGACGAGGAGAATCCGTTCATGCTGATCTCGTCAGGGCTTCTAGTGCAGCCTAACGAAGGAGTCTTGGATCTGGTCGTGGACCGGATTTGCGTAAACTACCGCAATCTACCGAGAAGAGCCGGATTATTGTAATACCGGTTGGAGCCAGGCACAAGTGCCAGCGAGGTAACATGCTAAAACGTCCTATGTATGACGATTACTGTAATTGTCTGATTTTTCGTATTGATCGCCTCCCGGCACCTGTTTCTTGTTCTTCCGCTGCCTAGCCGGGGGGCGGATCCGGATCCCCAACACTTATCACTCGATCTGGTTACACCCTCTAAGTACTGATTATTGTCAAATAACAAATATATAGAGGGTTAAACAATCCTATCAAGTGGTATCAGAGCCGATTGTTCTTGAATTGTGCATTTTCTTCGAAAAATGTTCTTTAAATGGTTTTAAAATCATGTCTGCTCTGATTATTCGAAAGCTTGTCTATGATGCAAAATGTTTTAAAGTCTTTCAAAACTCATTACATATGGATAGGGGGAGGAATGTCTATTGAATTGTAGAGTGATTTCTCGAAAGGAAAGAGCGGCAACATCTCTTCCGACGAGCTGACAGATTGCGCGAGGTCTGTGGATGCCAAGATCTCTAAGGCGGAGCAAGGCTAAGCCTTAGGGATAAATGGAAGAGATTCTGTAAATTGAATCTTCTATTGCCCTCTGGTCCTAATCGATGAAAATTTTTGAGCAGCGTAGATTTTTCAAAACTCATGCATACATGAAGTTTTCGACAAAACTGTCTCCCGTGCATAATGATTTATTTCAAAAATAAAATTACCCCGTGATTTGTTAAGGGGGAGTTTTGTTTTACATATAAAGGGGGAGACAAGATTTCAAACTCTTTTTGATTCCCACAAAAAGGGGGAGAAATATTTCACACATAAACATACGTGCATATGTTTATTCAGATTTTGTATAAATCAAAAAGGGAGAGATTGTTGGATCTGTTTTTCAGATCAGAATCTAAGTTTTGATTCACACAAAATCTGCTTCTATTGTACTAACGCTCTACACATGCGCAGCCTTGCTAAGACTGGATTAGACGCAAATATATCCAAAACTGGAACAGTGAAGGGACGCCTGAGCTGGACTGGTCGAAGATATCTAGCTAGAACAGTAAGGGGACGCCCAAGATGGAACAATAATGTTTACTTCCAGAAGTGCAGGGAATATCAAGCTGGCTCACCAGCTTGATGTAGAAGCAGCACGAAGATCAAGCGCAGATTGAAGAAGCAGAATGATGAAGTGCAGAAAGGCTCAAGCGCAGATCAAGTGCAGTGTACAAGAGCAGTGATTGAGTGTGAAGCCGTATACAAGAGCAGTGATCAAGTGCACGCTTGATCATTGAACACGGCAATAAGCTGTCCATCAGAGGGATTTCAATCCTTGGGTAGACTAAATCAGAATTGCTTAACAGTTTGCTTGCGGATGATTTGGATGAGGTGTCTGAATGGATCAAGAGGACAAACAAGCAAGAAGAATAGAGCCCAGCTGGTTAAGGACAAACCAGCTTGAAGAAAAGAGGACCAGTCGGGAGCAGACAAACCAGCTGGCCGTACGATATCTGTGAGAAGCTTGATCTCACAGATATATCAACCAGCTGGGAATGGAGCAAAGTTGGAGCCTCAAAGCAGCTCAAGAGTAGAAAAGAACAGAACAAGCTCAGCTGTAGACAAAAAGAGGCGCAGATATAGAAGATTCTCCAAAAGAAGATCAGCTTGAAGATGAGAACAAAGAAGCTGGTGAGGAGAAGGAGAGAGCTCTGTAGGGGCCGTGAAAGCAACCAGCTTAATAGAGAAACAAGCTGAGAAGCCTGAACCAGACAAATCAATCTGGTCAAACAAAATAGTTTTAACAATCAAACGAAGACCAACTTAATTGGTTCAAACTGATTTGTTTCGTCTTTTCTACATCAGGCACAAGCAAACAGAGCTCGAAGTTAGCAAAGGTTGCAGAATTATCGATGAAAAGAGCTCAAGTCAAATAAAGCCTGCAACGCATTAAAAGCCAAAGGACACAAAGTACATATGCGTCAGAAGACTTTTCAGAACGGCTAAAACTTTGTGTCCAACGGATAAAACCAGGCAGAGGCTTTATATACAGGTGCATTGAAACAGAAGAAGAGAGCGCAAAACAGAGAGAGTATAGTTGGCGATGTCCAAGCAGAAAATCAAGAAATGCACAACATTGAACCTGGGTAGACAATGAAAAACCAGCTCGAACTAGGAGCACTTCCCAGAGTGTGTGAGATCTAATTATTGAGAGACTGTGCTTACACTGTAAATCTCACACACAAATTCACTCACATTTGAGAGTTGAGCGAGATAGATAAGAGTGAATGTGATTCAATACTCTCCATTGTAGTCTTTGGACAGAGACGTTAAACAAGTCTAGTTTTCTTTCGCACTGAGACATAAAATAAGTGTCGCCTTTCTCACTGAGGCAGTAAAGAAGTGAGTTAGTCACATGCAGCTTGCGGCATGGTGTGCAGTGGTGTGGCTAGGAGTTCTTGCGGCTGCGGGTAGTAGGAATGGTTTGGAGCGAGGGTCGTTGTAATCAAAGTCTTTTAGTGGATCCTTCCCGTTGCGGAAGAAGGGGAGACGTAGGAGATTGAGTTCCGAACTTCCATAAACAAATCAGCGTATCTCTCTTTACTGATTTTAGTACTTTCATATTTCACACACTGCATATTACTCGAACGCATAAACTGTTTAAATGAGCTTTCGAATTTAGAGTGCAGTTTGAGTTATTTTCGCATGATTTATATTCATTACTAAATCTGTATCTCGGTGCACAAGTATTCAAGGACAATGAGCTATTGCAGCTCAATATAAGTTAACCAGATCGTTCGGCCGTGTGTCGAGATGGTTTCAGCATTCAGCTGGAATAAGCATGTTGAGCGCTTGCTTTGTATCAAGCTGGTTTCAACAACCAGTTGGTTATCGCAACCTGGCTTCAATGCCTTACTGAATCCTGCGTCTTATCATTCGATCTGGTTACACCCTCTAAGTACTGATTATTGTCAAAATAACAAATATATAGAGGGTTAAAATCGATCCTATCATTCTTGTTAATATCGATTCTTTTATCCGTTTTGGTTGCATATGTATTTTAAATTTGATTGGTTTATGTTGGATCTGTTACACAGATCAGATCTTTATTTTGATGAACACAAAACATGTTAATTTGTTTCTAAAGATTTAATTGAGTGTGCAGGCTAAGCTGATACAGCTTACAGCAAAGCGAAGCACAAAGAAACCAGTTTAGAGACGGTATCAGCTCACGAGATCAGCTTAGAAAAGATATCATCACAGAGTTACAAGAGCAGATTAGAATAGATAAGATTTTGAACAGATTAGACAGAAGCATCACATTAGCTTAGACGAACAGCCCACAGTAGAGAGAAGTAGATCAGCTTAGACGAATAGCTCACAGATTAGAGAGAAGCAGATCGGCTTAGACGAACATCTAACAGATTGGAGAGAAGCAGATCAGCTTAGATGAACAGCTCACATATTAGAGAGAAGCAGATCAGATTAGACTAACAACTCACAGATTAGAGAGAAGCAGATTATCTTAGATGAACAACTCACAGATTAGAGAGAAGCAGATCAGCTTAGACGAACAACTCACAGATTAGATACAAGAAGATCAACATAGACGAACATCTCACAGATTGGAGAAAAGCAGATCAGCTTAGACGACCAGCTCACAGATTAGAGAAAAACAGATTATTTGTTTCTCCGGTATATGTGAATACTTGAAATAGATCCCACGTTTGAGTTGGTCATGTAAATTAATTTTCTTATGAAAACAGAAATATGAGTTTGAGTTGTTCATGATAGCGTGAACTGTTTCGTATGGTCAGATTAGGTGTGAGCTGATCTTATTGTCGTATGCTTGAGGGCGCGTGATCAGTTTGCGCGAGAGCTGAGTAGTGCACGAGAGCTGAGTAATGCGTGAGAGCTGATTTGTGCACGAAAGATGAATAAGGAGTAACCAAGAATAGTAAAATCTAATTCAAAACCGTGTTCATGTTGTAAATATTTAAAAAATTCACCTTTTCATGTGTGGCCAAATCATATTTTAAAATACATGAACAACTCAAACTCATATTCCTTTTTTCAAATAAAATTACATTACATGACCAACTCAAACGTGGGATCTGTTTCAAGTATTCGCATATGTCGGAAAAACAATTAATTTGCTTTTCTCTAATATGTGAGCTCGTCTAAGCTGATATGCTTTTCTCTAATCTGTGAGCTGTTCGTCTAAACTGATTTTCTTCTCCCTAATATGTGAGTTGTTCATCTAAAATGATATGCTTCTCTTTAAAATGTGAGCTGTTCGTATAAGCTGATCTGCTTCTCTCTAATATGTGAGCTGTTCGTCTAAGCTGATCTGATTCTCTCTAATCTGTGAGCTGTTTGTCTAAGCTGATCTACTTCTCTCCAATCTGTGAGTTGTTCGTCTACGCTGATATGCTTATCTCTAATCTGTGGGCTGTTCGCCTAAGCTGATTTGATGCTTATTTCTAATCTGTCCAAGTTCTTATCTGTTCTAATCTGCTCTTGTAACTCTGTGCTGATATCTTTTCTAAGCTGATCTCCTGAGCTGATACCTTCTCTAAACTAGTTTCTTCTATGCTTTTCTTTGCTGTAAGATGTGTCGGCTTAGCCTGCACACTCAATTAAATAGTTAGAAACAAATTAACAAGTTTTGTGTTCGTCAAAATCAAGAACTGATCTGTGTAACAGATCCAACATAAACCAATCCAATTTAAAATATATATAAAACCAAAAAGGATAAGAGAATCGACATTAAAATGAAAAACAATTTCCATACTATTATCGAGAAAAAAAACATATTTTTTTCATATTTTCATAAGAAAATTACATTACATAACCAACTCAAAACGTGTGATCTGTTTCTAGTAGTCACATATGTCAAAAATAATTAATTGGTTCAGATTGTCAGTCCCCATTTTTCAGCCACACTATTAATCAACCATGACGAACCACAATCTAGAAACAGATATATACCTTGGATTAACGACGGCGGTGGCGGAGATGTACGACGGAACAGGCTTCGGAAAATATGGAATGTATATATACCTTGGGTTTCCGTTACCTGCGGGGGCGGCAGAGACGTACGACGGAACAACATTCGGTTTACGGAGGAGGTGGCGAAGACCGTGTTAGAGTTAATTTCATAAGTTTTGGTGAAGACAAATAAAAGAGATTAATCAGCTCAAAGGCATAAGATCTGAATGGGGCATACAACGTTGATCAAAGAAACCAGATCAGAGCTGAGTCACGCTGGTTAAGGACAAACCAGCTCAGGATATTTAGTTGCGCTGGTTGAGGAAAAACCAGCTAAGTATTCAGTCCCGCTGGTTAAGGACAAGTAATGGGATCAATATGGATCGAAACAGGCTAGGAGTTCAGAAGGGAGGGGGTTTGAATGAACTCCTTGAGATTTTGAATTTTCGAAACCTTAAAACAATTTTTACAAGCGCCTATCTTAACTTAAATCTGTGTTACCAGATTTAAGGTATCTCAGTCCAAAAGCTGGTTTCTCGACTAACAGAAAATGTGCGGAAATAAGTCGATTAACCAGTGAACAGTGTAAATGCAAATACGATGCAAATAATTAAAAGTTCAAGGGTCAGAGTTTGTTTCTGGAAGTTCGGATATAAATCCTACGTCTCCCCTTCTTCCTTTGCAGGAAGGTATCGCTAGAATAATTTGATGCACACAGCTTCTGTCCACACCCAGTCATCGAGCCATGCTCCAAGTGAACTCCTAGCTATCACCAATACACGCAGACGCAGCTGCTGTTTACAACTAGCTTGGTTTTTCTCAAACGGCTTCACGTAGCACGTTTGTTACAGACTCAAATTTGAATAATACAATGAAGTACAATATAGTGAGTGCTGTAAATCTTCTGGTTCTTATATTAACAAGAACTGTTTACAAAGTTAAACCGAAAGATATCTCGAAGGTAAAACTATGAAGGCTTGAACTTGAAAGTTCTTCGAGATTGAGATTCTGGGACTTGGGATATTTTCAATTGAATACTTTTTGAAATCCCAGAGTGAGGAAGAAAGCTTTTTCAAATTAAATCACTGAGAGCACAAAACAGACTGTAAGAGTGACGACCAAGAGAGCTTCTTCATTTGAAACTTCAGCTATTTATACTCTTTGTCCACAACGGTCAGTAAAAGTAGCCAGTAAAATTATCTCCTCTGCATTGCATTGTACCATGAAAGGTCAACCGCGCTCGTCAGGGCTAAATTGTCTTATATACCAAAATGGGCAAACATCGTATAAATCACTCTGCGTACTATGTACCTTCACCCAAAATAGCTCTGACTTTGTCTCCTTAATTCCAGGCATTTGTACGATTCCTTTACAAATGTGTTTGAAAGCTCTTTTCGTTAAACAGTTCTTTCTCCCTTGAAGTAAATATGTTAGGATCAAGCGCTTACCACTAGGCCAAAAGCTATAGCTGTTTAGCCAAGGTGCAACTTTATTTTCTTATAATGTGGCAGTGCAGATTGCACCTATTATGTGCGTTAGGGTTGGGCTGTTAGGCCCATGAGTCAGGTGAGATGCGTGTCTAACTGCTGGTGCTGTCTCAATTCCCTTAGAGATCAGTCTTACCCTTCCCCTACCATCTGCCCTATTCCCAGCAGAGATAGTATTACCCGTTAAGATCTGACATCACACTTTTACAGCCCACATGGCCAACCATATCAAGCGGCGCAACGTCAGCATCTTGACGTACGAGAACTTCCCAGGAGGTCACCCATCCCAGTACTGTTCTCACCCTTGCACGTTTAACTCAACAAAATAGCTCTCTATATGTATCATATCTGAGAAAAATCACCGCTTGTGTATTCGTAACTATGTCACATCTAAATACATAGAGACATCTGAATGCTTGCAACTTCTGAGTACTTGCGACTTCTGAATATAACAACTAAAATACTGTCCTGATATCTGAAAGCTCCGTTACTCAAATAACCCGATATCTGAATAGTTCCCAAGTGATCACATCTGATTCCGAAGCAACTTTACTCAGATCCTGAATACATTCACTTCTGAAGTCATGACCCGATAATGAATAACTGATCTAAATACCAGAATCTGATTTCGTAGCCTTTTAATCAACATCTGAATACTCGATATGTGAACTACTGTCCCGAGAGCTGAATATACTTTTCTCCAACAACGTAACTGATAACTGCGACGTCTGATTGTCCAGATTGTTTCCTTAAATCCAGTTCTTGTCTAGTTTTTGTTATCACCAAAACTTATAAATTTTATCTTAACAATTTCTCTCTTTTTGGTGATGACAAAACTTAGCAGCCTTATGACTTATATATAGAGGCAAAAATAAATTGCTTCAAATCTGCTAAAATTTTATAAACGAAATATGTTGAGTACAAAAGGTTTGTACAGCAAACTGGAAATACAAAAACTGATTATTTTCCTCCAAACCAGTATTCAGCACTCCTCCTCTGAGGTCCACCACCACTGCTGAAATATCGTTTTCTAGAGGATCCACTCCTATCACCTCTACTACCAACAGAACCTCTGTCTTTATCATCCGGAGGAGGACGGCTGCTACCACTTTCCCCCTTTTTGGCATCGCCTCCCTGATCAATATAGTCAACAAGGTAACCGAGCTGGGTGGAAAGGTTAAGATGAATTTCCTGTGCTTGCGCACGGAAATCTATAAAATCACTCCGAATTTTAGCTAGCCGCTCATCCAGTTCCATAAATAATTCAGCTTTCTACTCTTTGACCTCCTTCCGGACATCAGCAACAACTGTCGTTAAGAGCACTCCCTGATTTCAAACGCCCTTCTTAAATTCATTCATCTGAACTGATAAAGCAGTTATCTCATTCCGTACGTCCTGACGAACACTATTGAGAACACCTCGAAAGGTTTGATCTTGCTGAGTGAATGCGTCAGCAAAGGCTGTCTCCAGATGCTTGACCTGAGAGAAGAGAATGTTCTCAAGATTTCCAAAGCAACGCGGGTCCGCGCTTGTCTATCATATAGCTGAGATATAGATTAACGGATCTGAGAAAATGATTCTGAGAAATATGGTGGAGTGATAGCAGTAGTCGGTGGTAGAGTCGGAGTAATAGCTGTTTCGGTACCCATAGGGATGTCTTCTGAAGTAAAATGCACAGGGGTATCCACATGAACATCCATCAAATCATGACTGGAGGAAGAGCTCGAACTAGAATCTGATCGCTGATTATCATCCTGATCAAAAACTATATCTGTAGGAATAGAATCTGGTGCTACCTGGACAATCGGCTCTGCAGTATCCACAATAAGATTTGTGTCTCCCTGTACAAGTGGTTCTTGTGCTGTATGGTCAACTGAATCAGATGTACACAAGTCAGGGTTTCAGAAGAAATGAATTCCTCAGATCTTGGTGAAGGAGAGTAGTATACAGTCAGCCCATCGGAACCGGAAGAAGATTTCTGTACAACTGCTGTGTAACAAAGGTTCAAGATAACTAACAAAACAATTTGTATCTCTACCCTATTTGAAGATGCTTCAAAAACCAGTCGGAAGCTTCTCAAAAATATCGACAACTGAACTCTGAACAACAATGTCCCTGCAAAAATTGACAGTCCCAACTGGGTGCAAAACTCCAGTTAACGAAAACTGTACAGCGTCGATACACACATCTGCCCATTGTTTTCGAAGCAGCTTGTGAAAATCACTAACTGGCGGAAGAGTATCTACATACAAAAGCTGAGGCAAAATTTCATTACAAAAGAGTTGCCGGGGTATAGGCTTCCAATAATCACCGCATTCTTCAATGACCCAAGATCCATTAACTAGGATCATGGTTCTAATCCAGCAAGAAGACTTAGTATTGGTGTTTGATCGGGCGATCACAGCACCACGATCACGTTTGGCACCTTCAAATAATCTTGAGCAACACGTCAGTTCCCACTGTAAGCCGTGTTCCCGCATCTGTGTCTTCAACTCCTCTAAGACAAACATATGAAGATTAGAAAACATATTCAGTACCTTAAGGTCAATGGCTGAATAAGACTGTCCAGAAATAAAATTTGAACGTCTAGCCTCCAGAAACTTTCGAAGCAACAACTCTCTGTACTTGGTCAGTATATACATTCGCCGCTGAAGGGCTACCTTGGTCGAATCTGTTTCTGCCCATATCAGAACTTGTTCTTCCTTGGCATATATGTCATCATCTGACTTGAGAGCAGCTAAACGATGGAGACTGAAAGAATTAAAGAATTGCTCAACTTCATCTATAATCTTTCCCGCAACTGTATAAGAAACTATATATCTGCACAAATCAAACTCTCTGTACTTGGTCAGTATATACATTCGCCGCTGAAGGGCTACCTTGGTCGAATCTGTTTCTGCCCATATCAGAACTTGTTCTTCCTTGGCATATATGTCATCATCTGACTTGAGAGCAGCTAAACGATGGAGACTGAAAGAATTAAAGAATTGCTCAACTTCATCTATAATCTTTCCCGCAACTGTATAAGAAACTATATATCTGCACAAATCAAAGAAAATATCTCACGGGCCGGATGCCCCTTTATCGGATCTCTCTCGTGAAGGGGTGCCTTCCCCTTGTCAGCAACTGGAATCTTAGGAAGACAGGCCTTGTACCAATCCCCTTCATTGACTCCCCTGATTGTGATACTGCGTCCAAACTGTATCTTAGTGATATCCCCAGAAGTAGAGGGTAACACTGAACCATGTGGAATTGTAGCCAACAGCTCATCAAGAGACATAGACTCCTCATCAGTAGTCTGAACAACATTCGATATTTCTGTTCCTTGATTCTTCTCCGTCTCATCTATAGGTTCTTCCACAAAATAGGCAGCTGGAATATCACATTGGCTCACAGTCTCCTCAGATTTTTGGACTATCTGTTCCCCAACGTCTGTTTCACCTGCATCGGCTTCCATCTGAGTGGTGTCTTCCAGAATTTGCTCAATAATAGTGTCCACATCATCAGCAGTAAGCTCATTATCATGTTGCTCTACAATCTTCTGAATTTCATCTACTCCAGTGATCTCCAGTTCCAACAACTTTGCGGTTTCAGCAGATGTGTCTAAAATAGGTTCCTCTACACTTGGTTTCTTCTCAACAATTTCATCATCAGAACCTGGTTCCAATCTTAACTTCCTCTTCGGGGCTTTGAGTTTTGGCGCAGGAGGCACATCAAAAATTGGTGCAACGATTTGGAGTGGAACAGCCTCTTGTGCCACTGTCACAAGCGCTGAGTCCTTAGCTACATGAGCAACTTTCCAACTAGAGTCCTCTTTCTCTTCACAGCCGGTTCCACAACAGCAGCAGCTGGTCTTTTCCTAGACACAACCTTCTTTATGGGTGTTTTCTTCACCCGAGGCTCATCCTCCATGTCTTCAACAACAATTTTGTTGTTGATAGCAATATACCTGCTAACAATTTTGGCAGTCAAAATGTTGAGAGGAGGGAACTCATTAGAATCACCCAACTCTAGGTCCGGTACATTCTTCAACAAAGTACAAATTTCTACCGCATATCCTTTGGCTTGCCTAGACCCAGGCGTTACCATGTCCTTGAAGATATTGAACAGCAGTCTGCCCCAGTTGATTTGGACTCCCCATTGATAGTAGACATCATCAAAAAGCGCTCATGAGTGACCGCATCGAAGGACCCAACCTTCACAGTAACCGAGTTGGCCAGAATATCACTCAACAGCCTGAATTCAATCTTCATTTCTCGCTTCTTGCAAGAAAAGCTCAACTGTTCACCATTAAAGGAGAACTCACTTCTCGCATCTAAGACTATATCTTTCGGTACCTCATGCATATCCGTCAGTCCTTCCATTGGTAACTCAAAAGTCCTTGCAAACACCTTTTTTCAGAAATTTCCACGGGTTTCCCTTGTACGGTACTGAGAACCTGACCATCCCTGACTGAAGCATTTTGAAAGAACTCTACCAGAGAAGCTTCATATATGGGCGAAGAACAACCCAGAAACCCATTAAGACCAGAAGAAATGAGAGCTTCAAACATAGCCACCATGCCCTCGTTGTCCATTTCGAGGACAGATGCAAAGTAGACTTGGATAGTGTTGCTGATGAGAGAAGATGCCATTACTGAAGATTTGTTGAAGAAATATACTCCTGAAAAATATCTGCAGAAAGAACACACAACGAGCAAGAACACAAGTATGCTGGAGAGTAAATTTGCGCAAAGTAGGTGTTAGGGTAAGAAGAGACGCCGTAATATAAACGAAGAATGCGAAAAGGTAATAGAAAGAGAAAATGTGGATGTGACGTTTCGCATGATGACAACCACGTGTCAATCATCCAATGGCGCAAATAAGATTTGAAAATATTGTGAAATGATTTTGAAGAGATTTTTTTTAAAAAGATTTGAAATTTAACCGAGAGTGTGAAAAAGTAGTAGAGAGAACTAGCGCCAAATAATTAACACGTCACAACCTTAGGATCTGTTTTGATGTGTCAGCAGGGGTATTATGGGATCTGATAATGGATAAGCATCAACTGTGTATACATGACATCTGAGTGTATCCAGATCTCACATATTCAGCCGACTCAGCACTTAATAATTCAGATCCCTTGTTCCCCCTGAATCTGAGGTTCTCCCAAGTCTGATACTTTATCAAACCTGAATTCCACGATGTTCCCCCTGAACAGTAGACTCAGATTCGATAAAAACAGAAGCTATACAACCTGCCATTTTGTTAGCGCACCGACAGGTCAAGGAAATTCTAAGAGATCCAAAATGTTTCTAAAATAATAAAACTTAACGTCTGGTAGGGGTTTTGTGAAGATGTCAGCTACTTGCTGCTCAGTCGACACATACTCCAGCCTGATGTCCTTCTTGAGTACATGATCTCTTATGAAATGATGCATGATGTCGATGTTCTTTGTTCTAGAGTGCAATACTGGATTTTGAGTGATCGCGATGGCACTGGTGTTATCACAGAGAATAGGCGCTTCAGAAGCATCAATGCCGTAGTCCTTCAGCTGGTGTTGAATCCATAAAATCTGAGCACAGCAGCTGCCAGCCGCTAAGTACTCCACTTCAGCTGTGGACGTTGAAATAGATGTTTGCTTCTTATTGAACCAAGAAATCAGTCGATCTCCTAAGAATTGACAAGTTCCACCGGTTCTTCGCCGATCAATCCTACATCCTGCGTAGTCTGCATCACTATAACCGATTAGTTGAAAGCTGGAGTCTTTGGGATACCAAAGACCCACAATTGGAAGTTCCTTTTAAATATTTCAAGATCCGTTTCACAGCTATGTAATGTGATTGCTTTGGCTCCGCCTTAAATCTAGCGCACATATAGACAACAAACATGATGTCTGGTCTGCTAGCTGTTAAGTAAAGCAGGGAGCCTATTATACCACGATATAGAGATACCTCAATGGCAGATCCAGTTTCGTCTTTGTCTAGCTTGATTGATGAGCTCATTGGGGTCGCAGCTGCTGAACAATTGTCCATGCCAAATTTCTTCAGCAGTTCTTTCGTGTACTTGGCTTGGTTAATGAAAATTCCATTTTCCAGCTGTCTAACTTGTAATCCCAGAAAGAACATCAGCTCTCCCATCATGCTCATCTCGGATTTGTCCTGCATTAACTTAGAAATTTTCTGGCATAATTTGGGGTTAGTTGACCCAAATATTATATCATCAACATAAATTTGCACTAACAGAACATGATCAGATTTCACAAATTTAAATAGTATCTTATCAACAGTGCCTATTGTGAAATCATGCTCGATAATAAATTTTGAAAGAGTATCATACCAAGCTCTGGGTGCTTGTTTCAACCCATACAGAGCTTTATCCAATTTGTAGACGTGGTTTGGATATGTATGATCTACGAAGCCAGGAGGTTGTGCAACATACACTTCCTCTGTTAGGATGCCATTAAGAAATGCACTCTTAACATCCATTTGAAAGACTTTGAAGTCTTTGTATACAGCATATGCTAAGAACATGCGAATTGCTTCTAGTCTAGCTACATGCGCAAAAGTCTCATCAAAATCTATTCCTTCCATTTGCCTAAATCCTTGAGCAACTAGTCTAGCTTACTACTCCATCTTCGTTTAGTTTATTCCTAAAGACCCATCTAGTTCCTATTACTGAATGATTAGAAGGTCTAGGTACAAGTTTCCATACGTTGTTTATCTTAAACTGATTAAGTTCTTCCTGCATAGCATCTATCCAGCTTGGGTCAGCTAAGGCTTCTTGTATCTTCTTAGGTTCTATATGCGATATGAATGCTGAATCAAATGATCATGCAATAGCTACCTCGTGTGCGAACAGGTGAGTTAATGTTACCTATGACCTGCTCAGGTGGATGATTTCTATTCCACCGGAGATCAGATCCAATTGGATTTGCTCCTTGTTCCATTTGAATATCTGGATGGATGGTAGCAACTGGATCATCTGGCATCAGTTGATGATTCGTGTTTCTGGCTTGTGCTTCAGATTCCAGTTGTCGTGACTGGGATTCCAGACTTGAGTTATATTCATCTCTTCTATCAGATGTTGGTCTGGAGACCAATTGATGGGATGCGCTCGCATCTTGTGCATCAGATGTTGGTCGATGTACTAAGACATCTTTTTGCACAACATCTGTTTGAACAACATCTTGAGCATTCATCGCTTCAGCTCCAGCAGCTGGCACGCTTGGAGAGAACATCTGTTTGAACAACATCTTGAGCATTCATCGCTTCAGCTCCAGCAGCTGGCACGCTTGGAGAGATCTGATCCTGTGTTGAGTCAACGTTAGTCAAATCAATGACTACTGGATTACCTGTCAGATCTTGTTGAGCATAGTCGTGCGGTGTGTCCAGCACTGGTTGTATCTCAGATGAGTATCGTTGTTGTGACACGTCATCATCTGATTCATCAAGACTTGTTGATTCCAGATGTGTGCATAAATCGTTGAGGCTCGCAGCTGAGTGAGATCTGAAGCTTGTTCATCAAAGATAACATGTGCAGATTCTTCAACTGTCAGACTTCGATTGTTGAAAGCTCGATAAGCTTTGCTTACAGCTGAATAACCTAGGAATAGACCTGCATCAGATTTTGCATAGAAAGCTGTTAGGTGCTTCTTACCATTATTATGAATGAAGCATCTGCACCCAAACACCCTGAAATATGATATATCAGGTTTCTTGTCACTCCAGATCTCATATGGGGTTTTGCCGTGCAACTTATTAATCATAGATCTGTTATGAGTGTAGCAAGCTGTATTAACTGCTTCTGCCCAGAATTTTTGCGAAATGCCGGAATAAGCAATCATAGATCTAGCAACTTCTTTTAAGGTGCGATTTCTCCTCTCATCCAGCCCGTTCTGCTGAGGTTTTCTAGCTGCTGAAAGCTCATGCTTTATCCCTAAGTCTTCCAGATAAGAAGTTAATTTTTGATTTAAAAACTCAGTACCACGATCAATTCTTATCCGGTTGACTGTACAAGATCTGTCATTTGTAAACATTTTAAAAGCCGAATGAGCTGGTCAGCGATATCAGATTTTGCTTTTAAAAACAACATCCAAGTAAATCTTGTAAAATCGTCAACAACAACGAGGGTGTAGTTCGTTCCCCCTAAGCTCGTTACGGGAATAGGACCAATAAGATCCATATATAAAAGTTCTAAGCTTCGGGAAGAACGTTTACTGCCTTTCTTTTTAAAAGTAGATTTTAATTTGTTTACCCAGCTGACATGTGGTACAGATCTTGTCCTTAGAAAAATTATTTTGGGCATACCAGAAACCAGTTCATGCTGACTCAAATTGGCAAGTGTTTTAAAGTTCAGATGGTTCATTCGCTGATGCCACAACCAGATCTTGGAAGAGTTAGCTGCGAGGCATATCTGTTAAGATCCCATTTGCTCTGACCAGTTGATAATTTAGGTGTTCCCCGATATTTTACGTACCAACACAGTCAGACCACTTGGACTCTGAACTGTGCATGTGTGCTGTTGAAAGTTAACTGTGTAACCCTTGTCACATAGCTGACTTATGCTAATCAAATTATAGCGCAAATTATCAACAACTAAAACATCAGATATTGAAATGTTATCGTGGATAAGCTTACCCTTACCCACAGTGTTACCATGAGCATTGTCACCAAAGATGATCTTTGCTCCTCTGTGAGGTGTCACATCTGATAGCATCTTTGGGTTTCCTGTCATGTGTCGTGCACAGACGCTATCCAGGTACCATATGATTGACTCATTTGCAGCTTTGTACCTGTTATCCTGCAATCACGAAAACAAGTTTTGGTACCCAATTTTACTTGGGTCCAGATCGGATTACCCCTTTCGGGACCCATACTTGAATTATCTTAACAGTTTTCCCAGTATGAAAGTCCATAAAGGTGTGTGCAGAAATAAGGTGAGATATGTTGAGCTTTGGTTTGGTATTTTTGACCATTTAGATCTCTTCGGGGCTGTACCTTTCTCCATTCAGATTTTTGACCTTCTTAGAACCACGTGTTTGTTGGTTTTGAACAAACGACTTGGATCCAGCTTTCGCCTTTTCCTTGTCAAGTCCATCCAACCAGACTTAGAGCTCTCGGGTCTGTCATAGCCAATACCAGCTTTTCCTTTCTTATTAAATTGCTCCGAGATCTGGTCATCATACCGTACCGACTCACATGTGTCATGTATCACATTAGCTTTGACAAAATTCATCTTTTTGAACTTGTCATATGCCAGATTTGACTGAGTACAGGTCTCTCCTGAGCTGCTTTCATCAGCATTGAAACCTAAGCCAGTTCTATCATTCGCTGGCATCTGAGTCTCACGCAGCTTGTCTAGAGAAACAGAAGACTGGGTCCATGAGCTCATTATCAGATTTAACTTTTCGATTTCAGATTCGAGCTCACAGGATCTTAATCTCAAAGATTAATTATCAGTCTTCACTTACTCAACTCGATTTGTAAACTGTCAGTTTCACCAATTTGAACAGTTCTTGGTTCCATTGAACTATTTTTCAAATCTATGTTCAGCTTTGACTTCCTCGAATGTCTAAGAAAGCTCTTGTATTCATGGACCATTTCATTTAGTGCAGTGATTAGGTCCTCCCGTGTAAATTCAGTATTTGAGAAATCGAATACCTCGTCATATGAAGATTGGTTAGCCATTAGGCAAGGAACTTCCTCCTGTTCACTGTCGCTTGAAGAAGAGCTGCTTGATGAGGAATCGGAATCTGAGTCCGCCCAGCTTTTGATGCTTTCTTCTGCAACAAGCACTTTTATATCATTCTTTAGATTGAGCCTTTTGTCGGATCTTGTCCTCATTCTTCTATCCTTTGATCTTTCCTTGGATCTATCATCCTTCTTCTCATCTCTTCTGGGTCTGTCCTCCTTCTTTGGTCTGTTACAGTATGCAGCAAAATGACCTGGATGACCACAGTTGTAACAATTCATATCAGTAGATAATTTTTCATATTTGTTAGCATTATTATAAGAGAAAGAAGGGTTATAGGATTTTCTCATAATTTCCCAAACTTATTAACAAAGAGGGACATTGCATCTGCTGAGTTGTTCTACAGATTTGCTCGTGCTTGGATAACACTGTTCAGATGTTGCGGCAAGAGCCTTGATTGGTTGTGAAGTTGAAGGTGCCTCAGATCTGGTCTCCAATTCAAACTCGTAATCTTTAAGATTTGCAAAGAGATCATGTAGTTCGAGCTTTTTGAGATCCTTAGATTCACGCATGGCCATCGTCTTAACATCCCATTCCCTGGGTAATGCTCTCATCACTTTCAGTGCCAACTCCCGATTGCTGTATTCTTTTCCCATACTGGTTATCTCAATCACCACAACACTAAAGCACTCATCAAACTCTGCCATAGTTTCGCCCTCACGCATCTTGATAGACTCGTACTTCTGCTGTGCAACAGTTAGCTTGTTCGCAAAGAGATCATGTAGTTCGAGCTTTTTGAGATCCTTAGATTCACGCATGGCCATCGTCTTAACATCCCATTCCCTGGGTAATGCTCTCATCACTTTCAGTGCCAACTCCCGATTGCTGTATTCTTTTCCCATACTGGTTATCTCAATCACCACAACACTAAAGCACTCATCAAACTCTGCCATAGTTTCGCCCTCACGCATCTTGATAGACTCGTACTTCTGCTGTGCAACAGTTAGCTTGTTCTCCTTTGTTTCATCATTTCCCTCACAGATTTGAATCAGATTTTCCCAAATATCCTTCGCTGTGGCACATGTTTTGATTTTGCTGAACATGTTTTTATCCAGCGTCTTATACAGAATATATCTGGCCACATTGTCCAAGTTTGCTTTCTTTTTCTCCTCGTTAGTATACTCATGTCTCCTCTTTTATACATACTCAGGTGCACCATAAGATGTCTTGAATGCTATGTTGATCTTCATTATTTTCATTGGTCCATCGATAATAACTGACTATCAACATCTTGGGCGGCCAAGTGTGCTTGAATTATAATCTTCCAATCATCATAGTCCTCCTTGGAAAACATAGGAATCTTGTTATGCGAGGTAGAAATATTGAAATATATAATGAGTAAACAACAAACTGTTCAATAACTGAGATGCGCAGGCTCTGATACCAATTGATGGGATCAATATGGATCGAAAACAGGCTAGGAGTTCAGAAGGGGGGGGGTTGAATGAACTCCTTGAGATTTTGAATTTTCGAAACCTTAAAACAATTTTTACAAGCGCCTCGCTTAACTTAAATCTGTGTTATCAGATTTAAGGTATCTCAGTCCAAAAGCTGGTTTCTCGACTAACAGAAAATGTGCGGAAAAGTGTCGATCAACCAGTGTACAATGTAAATGCAAATACGATGCAAATAATTAAAAGTGCAAGGGTCAGAGTTTGTTTCTGGAAGTTCGGATATCAAATCCTACGTCTCCCCTTCTTCCTTTGCAGGAAGGTATCACTAGAATAATTTGATGCACACAGCTTCTGTCCACACCCAGTCATCGAGCCATGCTCCAAGTGAACTCCTAGCTATCACCAATACACGCAGACGCAGCTGCTGTTTACAACTAGCTTGGTTTTTCTCAAACGGCTTCACGTAGCACGTTTGTTACAGACTCAAATTTGAATAATACAATGAAGTACAATATAGTGAGTGCTGTAAATCTTCTGGTTCTTATATTAACAAGAACTGTTTACAAAGTTAAACCGAAAGATATCTCGAAGGTAAAACTATGAAGGCTTGAACTTGAAAGTTCTTCGAGATTGAGATTCTGGAACTTGGGATATTTTCGATTGAATACTTTTTGAAATCCCAGAGTGAGGAAGAAAGCTTTTTCAAATTAAATCACTGAGAGCACAAAACAGACTGTAAGAGTGACGACCAAGAGAGCTTCTTCATTTGAAACTTCAGCTATTTATACTCTTTGTCCACAACGGTCAGTAAAAGTAGCCAGTAAAATATTCTCCTCTGCATTGTATCGTACCATGAAAGTTAAACTGCGCTCGTCAGGGCTAAATTGTCTTATATACCAAAATGGGCAAACATCATATAAATCACTCTGCGTACTATGTACCTTTATCCAAAATAGCTCTGACTTTGTCTCCTTAATTCCAGGCATTTGTACGATTCCGTTACAAATGTGTTTGAAAGCTCTTTTCGTTAAACAGTTCTTTCTCCCTTGAAGTAAATAGCTCTCTGTATGTATCATATATGAGAAAAATCGCCTCTCGTAACTATGTCACATCTAAATACATAGAGACATCTGAGTACTTGCGACTTCTAAATATAACAACTAAAATACTGTCCCGATATCTAAAAGCTCCGTTACTCAAATAACCCGATATCTGAATAGTTCCCAAGTGATCACATCTGATTCCGAAGCAAATTTACTCAGAATCTGAATACATTCACTTCTGAAGTAATGACCCGATAATTGAATAACTGATCTAAATACCAGAATCTGATTCCGTAGCCTTTTAATCAACATCTGAATACTCGATATGTGAACTACTGTCTCGAGAGCTGAATATACTTTTCTCCAACAACGTAACTGATAACTGCGACGTCTGATTGTCCATATTGTTTCCTTAAATCCAGTTCTTGTCTAATTTTTGTTATCACCAAAACTTATAATTTTATCTTAACAACAAGCCATTTCAGAAAAATCACGATCAAAAGAGTAGAAACATATTGAGATCACATCAGTTTAGAAGAGAATATAAAACAGTGGTTTGGGAACAGTTGAGAGAACGGCTCGGAACGTAAAGAGGTGTAACAGACCAGTTGGTTGGATAAACCAGCTTGCAACAAGATTGTTCTACAGATGCTATCTTGTTACAGATATAAAGACTGCAATTTGGTTCAGTACAGAACAAAAACAAGAGCAGATTAGTTCAGTGCATATTGAATCCAATCAACACAAGAATCAGATTAGAAAAGCAGTTCAACAAACAACGACCAGATCGGGAAACCAGCTAAGTAAGGATAACTTAGCAAAATGAATTTCAGAATGTTTCGCTGCTATGTACAGATTGATGTGATATGTTTGACCTATCTATATTGATTAGTAGTCGTTGGAACTACTTTAAACTAACTTCAGGTATGCAGATATTTGGTTCAAACTGAAGACGACACAGAGTTGCTAAAAGGGGAAATGCATGTCATGGTGATGTACGAACATCGTATAGGCATTTATGTCGCCGTAGGGATTTCAAATTGGATACATTCGAAGTGTCTACTGGTAACATTTATTATTGTTGTATCCAAAAGGTATAAATGGAAGAGCAGATGAGCTGTGAAGAGGTTACGAACCGATCACGAAATCAACATCTTACGAACCTACAAGCTTTCAAAGAGCAGAAACAGAGTTCTTCTGAAAAACCAGCTCACAGCCAGTGACACACCCACATAGTTGCTTATTTGATCTTTTGTGTCACACAAACATCTGTATACACGCTCTGTAGTATTGAGCCATCATTGTAAATAAAAACAAAGAGTGTTGAGTGCTAGATTTGCACAACCAGCTTAGTGCTGTGTTTTGTATTTCGATCCAGATCGTGGGGTCTGTGTTCGTGGTTGAGTGCTAGGAGTTCTTGCAGCTGCTGGATGTTGGATCGGGTTTGTACAAGCAGTTGAATTAATCAAATCTTCTAGTGAAAATCCTTCCCATTGAGGAAGAATGGGAGACGTAGGAGAATTAACTTCGAACTTCCAGAAAAAAATCTCTCGACTCTTAATCTTTTACATTTGCGCATTTGTCTAACTATTCACTGTTGAATCATGTTCCTTTCGCATAAAATTAATTTTATTACATGAGACAACAAAAATTACTGAGAACCCTCCAAGTTGGTAACTCGGCTTGAGGTTTGCTTCGAGCAGCAAAATATTTTGAAATCAATTTTAAACCAAAAATTGGCAAAGGAGTTCATTCACCCCCCCTCTCTGAACTCCCGAGCTTACTTTCCGATCCTAACAAATGGTATCAGAGCTCAGTTTCTCAGTTTTTGAACAGTCTGTTCATTTATATTCAATACATATGTCGATTTCTCACAACAAGATCCTATGTTTTCAAAGGAGGAGTACGATGTGTGGAAAATCCGTATGCAAGCTCACCTGGCAGCACAAGATGATGACATGTGGTTCTTCATCATGGATGGACCAATAACGATTATGAAGCAGAACACAGCAATAGCTATATATCAGATGGTGCACCTCAATGGACTGAAAAGCCAAGGATGGAATGGATATCCGAGGATAAGAAGAAAGAGAATCTGGATAATGTCACTAAGGACATATTGTAGAAGATGCTAGACAATAATATGTTTAGAAAAATCCAGGCATGCGCTACAACGAAGGATCTGGGAGAGGCTGACCCAGATATGTGAGGGAAACAAAGAAACCAAAGAAAACAAGTTGACCGTGGCCCTGCAAAAGTTTGAGCTAATCAAAATGAAGCCCAAAGAGACCATGGAAGAATTTGATGAACGGTTTAGCTCACTGGTGATTGAGCTGACAAGATTGGGCAAAACTTACAGCAACAGGGAGCTGGCCCTGCAAGTGATGTGTGCACTGCCCAAGGAATGGAATTTCAAGACCATGGCTATGAGGGAGTCCAAGGACTTGAACAAAATGGAGTTTCACGATCTGTTCGCCAATCTGAAGGCATATGAGTTCGAGTTGGAGACGAGAGCAGAATATGAGCCCTCTACATCTCAACCAACTAGAGCACCTGCTTCTACAATTCCAGACCAGAGTCCATGTTCTACAAGCAGCAGATCAATAGAGGAACTGAGCAGGATGATATGTCCTTGTTCATTAAGAAATTCGGGAAATTTATGCGAAAGCATAATCCTAAACCTTCCTCTTTTGATTCTCCAAAAAATAATTTTAATTCTCCTTTTGATGAAAAATGTTATATAACTGTGGTAGGACTGGTCGCTTCATGGCTGATTTCAGGAAGCCAAGCTGGATGTGAAGAAGCGACCAGATCGCAGCACCAACAAGGACAAAAAGGAGAAGAAACTTTATCAGAAGAAGAAAACTGAGAAAGCGATGGTTTTAGAGGATAAAAACTGCATGGGCTGATTTAGATTCAGAAGTATCCAGCTCTGGAACATTCTCATCCAGTGAAAGAGAGGATGAAGTACAGTGTCTCATGACCGATGACACTAAGGAGGTATTTGATTTTCCCAATCTAGAATTCACATGTGAGGACCTTGTCACAACACTTAATGACATGGTTCAAGAATATAAGAAGCTTTCCAAATCATTTGACGAAGTAAAAGCTGAAAGAGAAAGCTATGCAACAAAAGCTGAGCTGGTTAGCTCAAGCGATATGCAAGCTGCTCTAAGTAAGCTTTTAACTGAGAATGAGGAGTTGAAAAGCCGGTAATAGAAGATTCTCTATGAGAATCAACGATTGACTGGTATAATAAGTTCCTAGACAAGCTCTTTTGATTCCCTGGTTAAGCTGCATGAAGTTGTGAAGTCATCTGGTGATAAAACTGGATTAGGCTATAATAGCAATGAAAGCAATATAGCAGAAAACCAATTGTACCCCACAGCTGGCTAGAAAAAAAATTTCAAACAATGAATTTTGTAAAATCCAGCATGGAACAGCCTGTAGAGGCACAATCTGGTGAAACATATGAGCCTTCGATCCGGAAAGGAAGATTTTGTGGGCTGGGGTATACTGCTCCGAGAAGTCTCGTGAAAGTTGGCTTAGGAAAAGAGTTGAGCAGATGAGGGGTAAACCCAAATCTAGTGGAAGGAAGCCAAGCCAGTTTTCTCGACCTTCTACGAAGAACAGGCAGTACATGCCAAGATACAAGAAGCCCAGATCACAAGGCCAACATGCTGTGTATCAAACTCACACCAGATCAAAGAACACACACGGACCACACACATACGTTGATCCACGTACTGGTAAAACGGTTAAGATCATCCAAGTTTGGGTCCCGAAAGGTCTAATCAAATCTGGACCCAAATAAATCAAAGGGTACCAAATTTGCTTGACTTGTGATTGCAGGAACACCAAGTGACCAGACTGGATAATGCTTTGTACGATTTGAAACAAGCTCCGTGAGCTTGGTATGATGCTTTGTCCAAGTTTTTTATTGATCATGATTTTATCATTGGTTCTGTAGATAAGACCTTGGTTAAATTTGTTAAGAATAATCATGTCTTATTAGTACAGATTTACGTAGATGATATTATCTTTGGTTCATATAATCGCAAGCTATGTGACAAATTTTCCAAGCTGATGATGTAAGTTCGAGATGAGCATGATGGGGGAGTTGAAATTTTTCCTCGGATTACAAGTGAAGAAGCTTGAAGATGGAATCTTCATCAATCAAGCCAAGTACACTAAGGAACTTCTGAAGAAGTTCGCGATGGAAAAATGCTCTTCAGCAGCTACTCCAATGAGTGCTTCAATTAAGCTGGATAAGGATGAAGCTGGAACTGTCATAGAGGTAACTATGTATCGTGGGATGATTGGATCGCTTTTGTACCTAACTGCGAGCGGACATTATGTTCGTTGTCTGTATGTGTGCTCGGTTCCAAGCTGATCCAAAATAGTCTCACTACATAGCTGTTAAACGCATTTTTAAATATATTAAGGGCACTCAGAACATGGGTCTTTGGTACGCCAAAGACTCAAGATTCAATTTAATTGGTTAAAGTGATGCAGATTAAGCAGGTTGTAAAATATATTGACGTAGCACAAGTGAAACATGCCAGTTATTGGGTGAAAAATTGATATCATGGTATAGCAAGAAGCAGACATCAACAGCAACGTCCACAGCTGAGGCAGAGTACCTTGCAGCTGGGAGTTGTTGTGCTCAAATCCTATGGATTCAACAACATCTTAGGGACTACGGCGTTGATGAAGCTGAAGCACCCATCTTTTACGACAACACAAGTGCGATAGCCATCACTCAGAACCCTGTGCTGCATTCCAGGACCAAGCACATTGACATAAGGCATAATTTCATAAGAGGCCATGTGCTGAAAAAGGACGTTCGGGTGAAGCATGTTGCAACAGATCAGCAAGTAGATGATATCTTCACAAAATCTCTGTCAGACGCTAAGTTTTCTTACTTTAGAAATATTTTAGGTCTCTTAGATATGTCTTAATCACGTTCTTTATGCACTTGTTCAGGGGGACCAAAGTAATTCAAACAGATAATAACAAAGGTCTATTGTTTGTCTCCGAGCTCCGTGCTGATCTGGTCCAAGTTAGGGACATATACAGTGCGATATTATCACGACGTTTGACTTAATGTTTCCATTATGGTACAGTAAAATCAAACAGATGAGATCATTTTGTCTTTTAAAATTCCTTTTAAACCATACGGTCGTTCTCCAAACTATTTCAAATATCTTTTAACCATATAATGACACGTGTCCACTAAAACATTTCTTCGTTCGTACATATTAAACCCTTGGTTCTCTTTTTCTCTCAGTACGCATTTCAAATTCTCTAGCATTCAAGCAATTTGTATCACAGTTTCTCTCAAACTATTTCACTCAAATCAACTAACAGTTCATGCTTCCAGATGACTTCTTTCATTGTTAATGTTCTCCATGTGAACTTTGAGTCAGTGCTCAACATGGAAGATGCTGGAATGGTCCGTATGTTCCAATCTCTGGAGAAATCAGGGCTTAGGGGATTTCTGGTGGTTTCCAAATCAATGTTTGAGGAGGCGCTGAACAAGTTTTTCGCCAACGCTTCAGTGATAGCAGGAACTATAGTTAGCACAGTGGCTAACAGGAAGATGGTGATAACCATGGATGTATTTGCTGAGACGTTCCATCTTATGACGGAGGGAATGGTTAGTTTTTTAGGGCTTTCGGCCAAAGAAGTGGCCGATATGAAGGCTTTGTTCTCAGCCATAGATATTCTGTTCAAGCCCTCCAACAAAAAGAAGGATATGAAAGTAGAGTACCGGCTGATACACATATTGCGGCGAAGTCGCTATCTATCAAATCCGGTTCCTTTGATGTGGTGAATACCGAGAAGTTAGAGATAATGGTGGAAATCATCACCGGGCTGGAAATGAATCGGGCGCATGTTCTATTCAAAACCTTAGCTGCCATGGTATCTACGCCTGGCAAGAAATCTCAAGGATATGATGTGCCTCTCAGTATTCTACTGGAAAAGCTAGTCAAAGCGGACCTTGGGGAGTCCGTGGCTCTACATCCGTTGAAAGTGCTTAACAATAAATCTGTTCTCACTTATATGAAGAAGAATTAAGATGCCTCTCAAGCTGCTGAGGTAAGCAAACTGTCTGTGATAAGGCAGAGGCTGCTATAGAGTCGAAGAAGGAGAAGGTGAAGGTGAAGAAGAAGATAGTGGCAGGGCATCTACACTGGCAAATTCCCCAACCTACAAACTTTTCGATCGAGCAAGGGATGGAAAAGATCATTACTAAATGTGATGTCATGTCCCTGCCAACAAGTTCTTTCTTATAGTAGTGTGTAGTAACTTGAATTCTCGATGTAGATGCTACACAGTTGGTTCTCATCCTTCAGAGACTACGAGTGTAATAGGAGCATCCATCGAGCTCAGCTGCTCCAGCCAAGTCAAAGTCTGAGACCAGCTCAGACGATGACAAGAGTTCTCTAGCAACGCTAGCCGCAGCCAGACCATGTGAGATCCGAACATTCTGCTGATTCAGATGTTGATTGGGATCGGACCAGTTGTGAGTAGATGTGCTTGGAGTAGCCATCGGAATTGGTTAAGTGTGGAATTCAGCATTGGATGATCGCTTCCAGTTGTAGCGGCGATTAGAGTGTTTTCAGTTGCGGGTGCTAGTACATCGTCGTTTGGATTAGTTGGAACGACGGCGTTTTGATTTAGCGCTAGGACTCAGCTGTTTGGTTGTGCGCGTATTCAACTGCTGATTTAGGGATCAGCTGTTGAGTGAGCGATCAACGATAGTTGTTCAGCAGTGAGTAGCGGGTGACGTGTTTAGTTGCGACAGTAACTCCTGCGACGTCGTTTTATTTAGTTGATCGCTGTTTAGCGATAGGACTTAGCTGAGGAGAGATTCAGCTGTTGGTTGGAATATCAGCGGTGATAGCTGAAGTTGTAGGTGGATCTGTTTCCTAGTTAGTCAATTGTGACTTTAAATAGAGGACTTGGTACTTTCGTTCAATTATTGTTTCCCCGACACTTAGAAATATTTCCCGAGAACTTTATCTTGTCGCGATACCCTAGTTATTGTTCACAGTAACCTTCTTCATTTCAATTGTCGTCGGTAGATAGCTTCGACGAGAGCGAGAGTGGTAGCGTTGGACTCCTCTTGCTAAGGCGTTTCGTCTCATACCCTTTTCGTAAGCAGCGGAGGAGTTGGAAGAGGATCACAGAGACATCTCCCTTCTCTAGTCTGTTAGCATAAGCGTCGGATTTCGCATCCTATCCTAGCTTTTTGGGGTAAGTAAAGATTCTTCCTTTAAGATTGATTAGAGCTTTTCGTGGTGATAAAAGGTAGAATTAGCGCTGGTGGAGTCGTAGCTCCCAGCTGCTGTGGTTCTGAGTTGTAGTACTTGAGCGGTTGCTTGTATTGGCTTAGCAGGTGGTGGATCTACGTTGCTAGGACTTTCATTGTGGCAATCTGCATGTGCTAAGTATAACTCAGAGTCGAGCTTTGTTTTGTTAGCTATGCCTTGTATTCGAGCTGAGCGTACCAGGATGCTGGGCTTAAGGACGAGCGGGTAACTCCCGTATACCTTAAAGCTGGAGGCGCGTGGGTAACTCCCGTCCCTCATCTCCCTGCTGGGACTGTTAGCTGCTATGGGCGGAGTGGGTAGCTCCCACACCTCATGAGTGGGCCACAGCAGGTTGAGCTATTGTTGCATCTGGTGCAGTATACGTGAGAAGAGTGGGTAGCTCTCATATACTCAGTATACATTCCGTGGCCACTGTGACTACTGTCTTTCAGTTGTTTCGCTCCAGCTGTTGAGTTGTTATCCAGCTATCGAGTTGCTGTTTTGAGATCTCTCGGCTTCCAGCTTTTGGTTGTATTTCGATCTCCTGCATAGCATCTGCATATCTATCTACTGCTTTCCGTTTGCTGTATTTGTTGCTCTCCGTACTGGGGCTTTGACCCCGAGGTCCCTCTGGGGATGTTGTGTTGTTGCCTGCTTGTTGTACAGGTTTTCCAGGATTCACAGCTGGGCGTGGCTTTGATCCAGCTGGTGGTGCCCCAGGCGGTGGATAGAGTGTCCCAGTTAGCGTATAGCATATTATGTACTAGTGCTGTCAGTCGGGGAATGCCCTGTGCTTTAGTTTCTATTCAGCTGTAGCTTTGTCAGCTGTTGTATTGTTGCTAGTACTTGTAATTGCTGTACTGTCGTATTTCGTAATGTAAGCTGGGATTATTTTAAGTATTGCGCTATTTTAAATTATCTGTTTTAATTGTCAGGCCAAGCGAAAAATTTTAAGCCACTTTTTATTGTTTCCGCTATGTTTTTGCGTGGTTTATCTCTGAGATGTGCACGGGGCCTGACATTTTTGGTATCATAGCTTAAGCTGGGATAAGCTCGATTTTGTTTGATCACACTTGAGTCTAGGCACAGTCGGTTGTGTGTTTCTTGTGCAAGACTATGTGACCTATGTGCTGCATATTTTGTGTGCTGTATCCGTTCTGTGTGATCTTATCCTGTTTAGTGTCTTCTTAGATGCCGCCTAGACGTAGGGGTAGAGGTAGAGGACAGTTTCAGGACAAATCTAGAGATCAGAACGAGGATCAACGTAGTTTTCCTTCCCATAGACGCGATAGTCGGGTAGAAGAAGAGGTTGACGAGTTGGCAGCCCGCTTGGATAGCATGGAACTGGTGATGGCTAGGTTCCAGCGGATGAGTCCTCAGGTTTTCAATGGGGATGAGTCTAGTGAGGATGATGACTCCTGGTTGCAGCATATCATGGGTCTATTCAATCGTGTGCAGTACGATGATGAGCTCAAGTTGAGCATAGCTACCTTCCAGCTGAGGAAAGGTGCGGAGCGTTGGTGGAGAGGCGCTTCGAGGACTTTGGAAGAGACTGGAGTGGGGATTTCGTGGGACAGTTTCTGTGTTGCTTTTCGTCAGGAGTATGTCCCGGAGTCCTACGTGAACGCTCGTGAGCGTGAGTTCCATAACTTGGAGCAGGGTTCCATGTCTGCTAGAGAGTATGCCCGTAGGTTTTCTTCCGTTCTTGAGTATGTGCCGCATGTTGCCGGCCAAGAGAGAGCGAAGAGGACTAAGTTTCTTGAAGGGCTGAATGAGGAGCTGTATACCTTGGTTTTGTTGAGTAAACCGAAGAGCTATGCAGAGGCTGTGGATAGTGTGATTGATATCGAGGAGGGGTTGAAGAATCATCGATCTCTTAGGCTGCAGGTGGCAAAGAGTAGTCGCCCAGTGATTCAGGGAGCGCAGCCTTCCCCATCGTCCCAATCGTCTCAGCCTTCCCCACAGCAGCAGTTAGCTCAGCAGACGGGACGTCAGAGGTTTTTAGGCCTCGTGGTCACCAGTTCAAGAAGAAAGGAGGTTCTAGTTCTTCTGGTACTGGTAGTTCTAGCAGCAGTGGCTCCAAGGTGGAGTATTGTGGATTTTGTGGTGGCAGGCACCCTTTGACGCAGTGTACTGGGGTGCAAGGATCGTGTAATGTTTGTGGGCAGTATGGGCACTTTGCGAGAGTGTGTCCATTAGTTGGATCTCAGCAAGCTGCAGCACCACCGCAAGGACGTGGTGGATCGTCTAGGGGTCGTCCTTTTCCTGAACAGTAGCAACAGCAGCCGAGAATAGGGGAGACGCAATTTAGGCCCTTTTCAGCATCCTGGTCCGTCGCGTTTCGGACAGTCTTCCCAGCAGCACATCACTTTCCCCAGAAAGCCCAAGTGAAAGCCATTACTAGGGAGCAGGCGGAGGGCACGCCGAGCGGGGTGATTACAGGTACTTGTCTTGTTTTCGATTATCCTGCGCGTGTGTTTTTTGATACTGGTGCATCGCATTCGTTTATTGCTGATGCTTTTGTGATTGAGCGTGGTCTGTGTACCACTGTGATGCGCGATGTTGTTTCTGTTGCAACTCCCGCTGGCGCGAGCCTATTCTCCCAAGAAGTTGTATTGGACGGCATTCTTAGGTTCGGCGAGAACGTTCAAGTAGCGAACCTGATTAGGATAACGTTGTGGGATTTCGACTGTATCGTAGGATGGATGTTTTGTCTAGTTATAGGGCCTCCGTGGATTGCTTCCATGGGATCGTGCGTTTTAGGCCTCAGTTTGGTGAGAAGTGGAACTTCTACGGCCACGATTCTCAGTCGAAGATTCCGTTGATCTCAGTGATGGAGATGTTCAGCCTATTATCAGCAGAGAACGCTGGTTTTATGATTTATGCGATGGACGCATCTTCTTCTTCACGTGTGCAGCTTAGTGATGTTCCAGTGGCGTGTCATTTTCCCGATGTGTTTTCGGAGAAGATCCCTGGTTTTCCCCCGAGGAGGGAGATTGACTTCAGCATTGAGTTGGTGCTTGGCACAGCTCCGATTTCTCGTGCACCGTATCGCTTAGCGCCTACTGAGTTGAGAGAACTCAAGGTGCAACTGGATGATTTGCTGGAGAAAGGATTTATTAGGCCTAGCATGTCGCCTTGGGGAGCACCTATCTTGTTTGTTAAGAAGAAGGATGGCACAATGAGGATGTGCATCGATTTCCGCCAGCTGAATAAAGCTACTGTTAAGAATAAGTACCCGTTGCCTAGGATCGATGACTTGTTCGATCAGCTGCAAGGCTCGACTGTGTATTCGAAAATCGATCTACGTTCAGGGTACCATCAGCTGAGGATAAGAGATTTAGATGTTGCGAAGACTGCTTTTCGTACGAGGTACGGGCATTTCGAGTTTATGGTTATGCCTTTTGGTTTGACGAATGCCCCAGCAGTTTTCATGGACTTGATGAATAGGGTTTTTCGAGAGTTCATCGATCAGTTTGTGATAGTGTTCATCGATGACATCTTGGTGTATTCGAAGAATCCTTTGGAGCACAAGGAGCATTTGAGAGTTGTTCTTCAGATGCTTAGAGACTAACAGCTGTACGCCAAGTTTTCTAAGTGCGAGTTTTGACTAGATCGTGTTGTGTTTTTGGGTCACGTTATTTCAGCAGATGGGATTTCGGTTGATCCCAGTAAGGTAGAAGCTGTTCTCAGTTGGGAACGCCCCAAGAGTGTGACGGAGGTTCGTAGTTTCTTGGGTCTGGCTGGCTATTATCGTCATTTTATCGAAGGATTTTCTAGCATAGCTAAGCCAATGACACAGTTAACCCAGAAGGACAAGCGTTTTGTTTGGACTGAGCAATGTGAGAACAGTTTTCAGTTACTCAAAGAGAAGTTAACATCTGCGCCTGTGTTAGTCTTGCCGTCTGGTTCGGGTGGTTACGTGGTGTGTTCAGATGCCTCACTCAATGGATTGGGCTGTGTGTTGATGCAGCATGGTCGAGTCATTGCTTATGCTTCGTGGCAGCTGAAACCGCATGAGACTCGATACCCAGTTCATGATTTGGAGCTAGCAGCTGTAGTCTTTTCTTTGAATATTTGGCGTCATTATTGTATGGCGAGCAATTTGTGGTGTATTCAGACCACAAGAGCCTTCAGTATTTGTTTTCACAGTCAGATTTGAATATGAGACAGCGTAGATGGATGGAGCTGTTCAAGGATTTTGAGTGTGAGATCCAATACCATCCTGGGAAAGTGAATGTAGTTGCTGATGCATTGAGCAGAAAGGCTCAAGGAGCAATGCTTGCATCGTTGTATTCTTCTAAGGATCGTGAGCATCTTAGCACTACTGGTTGGCAGTTTTACCCAGCTGAGGATTTTGTTGTGGTTTCTTCTTTTCAAGTTGAGCCACAGGTTGTTGCGAGCATTAGAGCTGCTCAAAGGACAGATAATGC
>KQ992973.1:223925-239074 GCA_001598015.1 Dorcoceras hygrometricum
GTAGTGTCATCGGGGAGTGGCTCACTACCACACTGTGAACACACCCCGTGGCCACTGTATGTTGTTGATGATTCTTGGAGCTATGTTTGAGTTCCTTATCTCCCTCGAGGGTCGAGCCTTCCGTTGTTATTCGGCGTCTCAAGCATAGCATCTACATTTTATTCCTTGCTGTTTATTGTTGTCGTATAGTTGCTCTCCGTACTGGGGTTTGACCCCATGTCCCTCCGGGGCTTGGTTTGTTTCTTTGTTGCGTTGTTTTCAGGAAACCCAGGTTCTACAGCTGGTCGTGGTTTTAACCCAGCTGGTGGTGCCCCACGAGGTGGCTAGCGTGTCCCAGTTGCATATAGCATACTTATATATATGTATCAGTTAGTCAGGGGGATGCCCTGCGCTTTGTTGTTGTACCCGTAGGGGAGTCTGATACATGTTTTGAATTATGTATGCTTTATTGTTGGTTGTTTTATGAATTGGGAAACTTATTTTAAGTATCGTTGTATTTTAAATTATATGTTTAAAACCGTCGGGCCTAAAAGCGAAAATTTTACCCACTTTTTGATAGCTTCCGCATGTGTTTATCTGTTGTGAGCACGAGGCCTGACATTAACAAGAGTCCAAACTTGGTTAGCATGCATTGAGTCAAACTCAGACTGCATTGCTTCAAGCCAGAAATTAGAATCTGCATCGGAAATTGCCTCCTTGAAAGTTCTTGGATCAGATCCAATAACTTGATCACCTTCATCATCTTCAAGGAGAAAACCATATCTCTTAGGAGCCCTAGGAACCCTTTCGGATCTCCTAGGTGCTACCATTTCTGGTACTGGCTCTGGAGGCGCAGGAGATTCACTTGGTACTTCAGTTGGTTCTCGAACCTCTTCGAGTTCTACTATTCTGCCCTTTCTATCAAGTAGAAATTCCCTTTCCATAAAGTGGCATTTCTAGAAACAAACACTTTTGTTTCACTTGGATAGTAGAAGCAGTATCCAATGGAATTCTTTGGATACCCAATGAAGTAGCATAAGATGGATCTCGTATCCAGCTTATCTCCCACTGTCTACTTCACGTAAGTAGGACATCCCCAAATCCTCATGTATGAGTATTTGGGTGGTTTGCCCATCCATATCTCATATGGAGTCTTATCCACTGCCTTGGTGTGGACATTGTTGGATAGTAGAAGCAGTATCCAATGGAATTCTTTGGATACCCAATGAAGTAGCATAAGATGGATCTCGTATCCAGCTTATCTCCCACTGTCTACTTCACGTAAGTAGGACATCCCCAAATCCTCATGTATGAGTATTTGGGTGGTTTGCCCATCCATATCTCATATGGAGTCTTATCCACTGCCTTGGTGTGGACATTGTTCAACAACATTACCGCCGTTTCGAGTGCATAGCCCCAAAACGAGTTAGGAAGTTCAGTGAAGCTCATCATAGATCGAACCATGTCTAACAGGGTTCGATTACGACGCTCCGCTACACCATTGAGCTGTGGTGTGGCCGGAGGGGTCCACTGTGCGAGAATCCCATTCTCTTTTAGATAGTTTTGAAATTCAGCACTCAAGTATTCACCACCTCGATCAGATCGAAGTGCTTTAATACTTTTGCCTAATTGATTTTCTACTTCAGCCTTGAATTCTTTGAACCTTTCAAAGGATTCAGACTTGTGCTTCATAAGTACAAGTACCCATACCTAGAGTAATCGTCGGTAAAGATGATGAAGTATGTGTGACCGTATTTAGTACCAATACTAAATGGACCACACACATCAGTATGGATCAAATCCAATAGGCCTTGAGCACGCTCACCCTTGCCCTTGAATGGTTGCTTAGTCATCTTTCCCTTAAGACTAGACTCACAAGTCGGTAGGGAGTTAATGTCTGACAGATCAAACATGTCACTCCTAACTAACTTGTTCATCCTACTTAGAGAAATATGACCTAGCCTAGCGTGCCAAAGTTGTGCTGGGTTCAATTTATCGTGTTTCCGTTTAATAGTTGTTGTATGTGCTTCGACATCGCGAGTTGGAACGTCTTTTAATTTTAAGGTGTATAAATCGTTTTCGCGTTCCCCAATACCAATTAAACATTCATTCTTGTAAATATTGCAAATCGAATTAGCAAACATACAAGAATATCCATCACTATCAAGCATAAAAACAGAAATAATGTTATTTATTAATTCGGGAACAAACAAAACGTTTCTCAATAACAACTTAAAATCAGAATACAGAAATAAATAAACATCTCCTATAGCTATAGCAGCAACTCTTGCTCCATTGCCAAGTCTCAAGTGGGTCTCACCCTCTCTAAGACGTCGGCTTCTTGTCATCACCTGCAAATCATTGCAGATATGAGATCCACATCCGGTATCAAGTACCCAAGAAGTCGAATTAAGAGACATATTTATTTCAATATAGAACATACCTTTCGCAGTTCGCAACTGCTCGAGGTACTCCTTGCAGTTCCTCCTCCAATGCCCAGGCTTGTGGCAGTGGTGGCAAACATACTCGCTCTTGTTTAGCTTGGAAGCCTTTGCCTTTGGCTTCTTGGTGGGCTTTTCCTCCTTCGCAGGGGCAGAACGCTTCTTTCCCTTGCGTCTGGGCCCCTTCTTCGCAGAGGAAGAAGAGCCCATAAGGAGGACGGGTTTGTCCATCTTTATGGTTCCTTCGAACACTACAAGCATGTTAACCACCTCTTCAAGGGTGGCTGCCAGCTTGTTCATGTTGAAGTTGACCACAAAGGGGTCGAATGCAGCAGGCAGTGAGAGGAGAAGCACATCCACAGACAGCTCGTGTGGAAGTGTGATATCAAGGCCCGACAGCTTTTCAACGAGCCCAATCATACGAACCCCATGCTCGCGGACCGAAGTCCCATCGCGCATACGGCTCGTCATAAGCTCCTTGACAGCCGTGAACCTCTCATGTCGAGAGTTCTCCCCATACAGTTCTTTGAGATGAAAAGTATGTCAGCAGCATACTTCGTCTTCTCAAAACGCCGTTGCATTTCATTGGACATCCTAACTATATATAAAATAATCGCTAAGACATAAAACAAGGTCGTTAAGTTTTATGAATTACCCTCCCACTATTTTAACGATTTCACCACCCTCTAATGAAATCGAGAAAGCAAGTTTCTTTAGTGGTTACACGGAGCCCAATCAAGCGATCATGGACCCGAATAATATCAGCCATCCATGACCTCCAAAAGGTAGTTTCCGATTGCAACCGGTGCAACCTCCATGTATTCACCTCACGTCCAGTAAGGGCCCAATAATATGACGTCGTTTACTATCACGTGTCAAGATGACCCATCAATGTTGAGTCGTGAAGGACGGTCCCCTTAACGTCCCCAATAATATGAGCCAACATTAAAGGGAGTTCCAACCGAACTCACAACGAGTGTCAATGGCGTGGACAGCTTTCCGGCATACATGACTCCCTCAATAATATGAGTCGGGCGATGTATACGGGTAGCATCGACGTACACCCATTGTTGATGGAAGGTAGAGAAATTTAAACAGATTTAAATTCCCTTGGTTTATCGAAAAAATTTTTATCTTGATATTAGTTTTAAATCATATTTAAAACGAGAGATTTTATTTTTGAAAATTTGGTCTCATGCAGATATTTTAAATCATATTTAAAACATGCGGATTCAACTAACTATATATCACATATATATAAACATTGGGATGATCGATCGCGAGAGCTATGCGGTCCGTGGTTGCCAGTCACGGACCTGGGTCCAATCCTAGGGGTAATGCAACATGCAATGCAATCCTATTACAATGCTTCCGGTTTTACAGATCTTCGGTCTTCAATATCTTTGATCGTCATTGTCCACCGTCTTCGGATGTCCTCCCACTAAATCTAGTAATTTACATTTAAATATACCATGACATATAAGGGATACATTTTTCAAGGGGTGGGAACGGGCCACAAACAGGTCCACTGAAATGATATCAAAATAATATTTACAAACCGAAATCATAAAAACCTATCGCATACACCTAACAAATTGGGCACGGCTCTCGATCATCCCAATCATGCAATTAATCTAATTAAAATGCATAAATTAAATAATCAAAATCATATTTTAATTACGAAATCGCATTTTATAAATAAAATCGTATTTTGTCGATAAAATCAAATTTTAATCAACAAAATCATATTTAATTTATAAAATCATATTTCAAAATTAAAATCGTATTTTGCAATTTAATTGCATCAATTTGGGTTTAAAAACAATTTTAGGCCCAAAAATCTCAAAATTTCAAAATCGACCAAAACGGGCCCGATATCGAATATCGTCCCGAAAGCTTCACGGGCTGCCCGGGACAGGCCCGAACTAAACCCTAGAAGAAATCAGCCGTCATGACATTGCCGGAGCATCGCCGGGCGGCGGCCGCCGCCAACAAATCGCGCAAACCAGCGGCAATGATCGGCCAGCGATCATCGCACGTCCAGCCGCACGCAGCGGCCAAGCATCGCGCTAACAGCGCCCAGCCATGGCGCACAGCCACCCATCGTCGCCCAGCATCTCGTGCAACCAGTGCACGATCACTGCCCAGCCAACACGCCGCAGTCGCGCGGCCAGCGCGCGACCAGGAGCTGTCCTTCACGCGGCAAGCGCGCGATGGTGTCGCGCATGATGCGCGACGTTGCGCGTGCACATGCGCGTGGCGGGGAGGGGCCGCCGCACACGGCGGCGGCCGGCGGCCATGCTCGAAGAAAAAAAAAAACTTTTTGTTGATTGATCCGATCTGAAAAACAGAGATTAGATGCAATATGGCAACGATGTATTGAAGGATCCGAGCCAGGCTCTGATACCACTGTTGGGGAATCGTGGCGGATCCGGATCCCGTCTCCTGGCGAGGCAGCGAAAGAACAAATATTGGGCCGGGATACGTTCAATACAATTAATAATCAAACACAATACGAACCATTCATAGGGTGTTTTCGTTGATTACCTTGCTGGCAACTCGTGCCTGGCTCCAACCGGAATTACAAGAACGCCGGCTCTTCACGGTAGGTGGCGGTAGATTCGTCAAATACAAGTCCACGACCGGAAACGATCTCCCTCCGATCAGCCTGCACTAGAAGACTGATGGATTTTATCACCAACGGATTCTCCTCGAAAAGTTGGCCGGAGCAGGTCCAGCGAGGCGGCGGCGGCGGCGGAGTGAGGTTGGAGGAGAGGTGGGGCGGCGTGAGTTTTAGAGCTAGGGTTAGGGTTTTTAATCAATTGTTATGATCCTTTGTTATGAAGCCCATAAGTCTAATTAAATAGACTTGTGATATACTTGGACCGGCCCAACGGGCCCGGGTCCAACGGATGAACATTCGGTTCATCCCTATCACCATGACTTCATCACAACTCTGATCGCCGATCAGATCGGACCGATCGACTCAGTTTCCAAAACTGAATACTATGATCTGAAAAACCATTTTTCAGAACCCCAATGCAAGATGACCGTTTTGCCCCTCAACAGCGGGAAATCACGATTTGACCCCTGTTGACTTTTAGGAAGTCGCACTCCCCAAAATCCTCTTCCCCTGCTCAACACATTGAGCTCAGTATCCGTGCGGGAATCTCGAATCCAGTACTTATGTGACCCTCAATGGTTCAGGGATACAGCTAGCAGTGGGCCCACAACCATTGTGGCTCCGGAATCACAATTTCGGACTTGTCCATCGGATCATGGTAAGAGCGTCTAGCAACATCGCCCATGATCCCCTAGGTATCACTGATAGTGCCCGCAAGAACCATTTGGTCGTGGTTAGCGTACAGTACGGTCCTTTCAATCCATATATCCCGATCAGATCAACGACCATTGGTAAATCGAGAGTCGCTATAGATCCGATAGCTACGCATACATCTTGGAGATCGAATAGTGACATCACGAGTGTAACTAGGTAAACCCATTTACCTAAAACACTTCTAGTATTCTGGCCAGAGATTCATACACTATTATCCCCTCAGATAGCATAGGATATCCACGCATGTCTGCGAGCGGTGAATCCTCGACAACGATGCATCGACTCCTACATGCATCGGGGTCTCACCCAATCCCACCGCCTAATGACCCCAAGTGAGTCGGCAAACGAGTCAAAGTGAGACGCCTATCATGTAGAGTCTCAATGACGTTCGAGTCGTGAGGACTAATCAGTACAACCAAGACCTCGGACTTATCCACTCGACAAATGGTAACCACTTGGAAAGTCCGAACGAGGGTAGTTCGATAGATCACCAGGTCACTATCTATCTGCATGCTCAGAACATCACAATGTTCCCTACCAAAGAAACATGGTACTTCGCATCGCAGATACTAGTCTCAAGCTCGGGTGGCCTTATCCTAATTTTGACGGCCCAATCGACTAGGAACTAATTCAGAATACATAGTGACTATTAGATGTGTTTCATGATAGCCGTCATAACCCACTATCACATCTAACATACACTATACTGCATTCTAGGTCTTTACTCAACGCAATTGTTAATCATTATACAACACAATGAAAGTAAAGAATGCCATATAAATAAATGCGAATATCATATATTAAGATTGTTTCATACAAGAGTCTATAAACCCACACACCACAAGTTGGATAGTTGGGCATCTACTCTAACAGAGACGAGTGGGTAGCTCCCATATACTCAGTATACATTCCGTGGCCACTGTGACTACTGTCTTTCAGTTGTTTCGCTCCAGCTGTTGAGTTGTTGTTATCCAGCTGTCGAGTTGCTGTTTTGAGATCTCTCGGCTTCCAGATTTTGTTTGTATTTCGATCTCCTGCATAGCATCTGCATATCTATCTACTGCTTTTCGTTTGCTGTATTTGTTGCTCTCCGTACTGGGGGTTTGACCCCGAGGTCCCTCTGGGGCTGTTGTGTTGTTGCCTGCTTGTTGTACAGGTTTTCCAGGATTAACAGCTGGGCGTGGCTTTGATCCAGCTGGTGGTGCCCCAGGCGGTGGATAGAGTGTCCCAGTTAGCGCATAGCATATTATGTACTAGTGCTGTCAGTCGGGGAATGCCCTGTGCTTTAGTTTATGTTCAGCTGTAGCTTTATTAGCTGTTGTATTGTTGCTAGTACTTGTAATTGATGTACTGTCGTATTTCGTAATGTAAGCTGAGATTATTTTAAGTATTGCGCTATTTTAAATTATCTGTTTTAATTGTCAGGCCAAGCGAAAAAATTTAAGCCACTTTTTATTGCTTCCGCTATGTTTTTGCGTGGTTTATCTCTGAGATGTGCTCGGGACCTGACAGACCAGGTGGAGCTGCTGCTAAACGCATGCTCATTATCTATTGGATCTATTTTTGCAGATCAGAATCTAAATTTTTATTTACAGAAAACCTTCTATTATCTCACTAATGATTTAATATTGATGTGCAGTCCCAGAGCAGCGTAGAGGATATCCAAGCTGGTCAAGGACAAACCAACTCGGATAGAATAAGACCAGATCAGGGACGTAAGTAAAGCTGGATTCTTACGAGAGATAGTTTATTGTAGAAGATGAAGAAGAAGATGGAATGAGGAAGAATATGTGAGAAGTTTGACGAGCTCGAGGTGAACCCTGAAGAAAAAGAAGAATATACAAGAGTAGGGTGTACTCGATCAGTCTCCATAGGTCCAAGATGGATAAATACTGTAGCATATCAGATTGGAAGAAGAGCTGCAAGCTATTAAGGAGATGTCAAAGCTGGAACAGTGAGGGGACACCTAAGCTGGAGCAGCACAAGAGCAGATGAGAAGTGCAGCTTAGAGAAGAAGCACAGATCAGCTCAAGAGCAGCTTAGAAGAGCAGCACAGATAAGAAGCAGATCAGCTGAGAGAAACCAGCTGGGAGGACACCAGCTGGTAGACCAAATCTAGACAGACCAGCTCAGACGAACAAAGTTTTTTGAACACAAAACTTTATGAAGATTATATTGTTCAAACTGATTTGCTTCGTCCTGTCCACATCAGGTACAAGGTTTACAGAGCTCGAATTTTGAAAAGGTTGCAAGAGCAAAAAGAAGAGAGCTCAAGTCAAATAAAGCTTGCAACACATTTACTGCTAAAGGACACAAGGTAAAACTTTGTCAGAAGTCTTTACAACTGCTACAACTTTGTGTCCAAGAGGCTTTATATCTAGAGCAGAAGCACGAGCTGAAGGGAAGAGCGCAGAGAGCATGTAAGGAGAGAGGAGCTCTTGATGAGAAGAATAGAGCGAATCAGAATACAAGAGCAGTGCTTAGTCGAAGGTTTGCACACTCATGTTGAAGCTGGTGTGTGTTGGATCTGTTTCTGCAGATCAGAATCTAAGTTTTGATTAACACAAAACCTGCTTATATTTGACTAACGGCTTTTGTGCGATGTGCAGTGCACTTGATTGAAGAAACAGGGAGATGTTCAAGCTGGAACAGTAAGGGGACACCCAAGCTGGTCGAGCAAAGAACATCTAAGTTGGAACGATGAGGGGACGCCCGAGCTGGTCCAACATACGATGGTTTGTAGGTTCTGCAGGAATCCAGAGGGCAGGAAGCATCAAGCTGGTTCACCAGCTTGATGAAGCAGAAGAGCATAGTTCAAGCGCAGTGGGATGTGATGAAGTGCAGATCGGCTCAGGTGTAGATCAAGTGAAGTGTATAAGTGTGGTGTTCAAGTGCAGAGCCATATACAAGTGCGGTGATCAAGTGCAGGTCTGATCACAGAACGCACTTGTAACCAGTTCATCATAGGGATCTCAGTCCTTGGGAAGACTGAATCTGAACTGGGTATTATATCCCAAAGAAGATGGGATATATTAACTGGTGCTGGATTGCAGCTCAACCAGTGAAAGAAAGGTGTGCTTGCCGATAGTTTGGATGAGTTATCTGAATGGACCAAGTGAACAAGCAAGCACACAATGGCTCTTGACAAAAAGAATAAAGCCGAGCTGGTAAACCAGAGCCGATAGTTTGGATGAGTTATACTGAATGGACCAAGTGAACAAGCAAGCACACAATGGCTCTTGACAAAAAGATAAAGCCGAGCTGGTAAACCAGATTAGGGAAGAGAAAACCTGATCAAGGATCCTAGAAGCTGGATGCTTATGGGGAAGATTATGATGAAGGAGTTAGCGAGCGTGAACAATGTCGACGCCTGTGATGACATGAAGGCGGAGACATGAAGAAAGACTCCTATAGTGAAATCCAGCTGGGAAGGAAACCAGCTGAGAAACCAGCTCAGAAAAGCAATCTCCTGAGTATGATGAACAAGGTGGCTCGGAGAAGCTCAAGAGCAGATAAGAAGAGGGCAGCTATAAGTAGAGACCAGCTCGATAGCACAACAACAGATGCCATAAAATCTACGAGCTGGTGCAAAGGACCAAGCTGATTAAAGTCAAACCAGCTCAGCAAAGCAGAAGCAGAGTTCAAGAGCAGAATTTGACAAAACGACAAGAAAAGTGATTTGAACACAAGATTTTACGCAGACTGCTTTTTAGTGTTCAAATCAATTTGCTGTGTTGTCTTCTCAAAGTACAAAGCTCACGTGCCTAAAGTGAAGAAAATCCTGCAACGCATTTAAAGACAAATGACGTAAAGTACAAAAGTGTCAGAAGACCTTCAACGGCTACAACTTTGTGTCCAATGGATTAAATATCCACGACAGGCTATAAATAACAAGAGCAGAGCACAAGAAAAATGGTGATGAGAAAAGCGGAGAGAGTTGTGTAAGTGCAGAACAGAAAATAGAGTAATGCACAACACATAGCGGTGATCGTCCCAAGTTTGCACACTCTGTGGCAGCTGGTGTGCAAGCTGGTTCAGTGCTTAGGTGTGAGCTAATGCACTGATGGACTTCAAAGAACAATCAAGTCGACAGCACAAGCTTTGGGAAGACATTGGCAAACCAGCTCAAACAGGAGCACTTCCCAGTGTGTGAGATTTTATCTTTGAGAGATTAAATATAAATTGTAATCTCACACACGATTCACTCTATCTTCGAGAGTTGAGCGAAACAGATAAATGAGTGAATCAATCTGATACTCTCCATTGTAGTCTTTGGACAGAGACGTTAAAAACTCTAGTTGTCTTTCGCACTGAGACGTTAAAGAAGTGTGTGTAGCCTTTCTCACGAGAATTAAAGAAGTGTTGTTAGACACACAGTGTGCGGGCTTAGTGTGCAGTGGTGTTTCTAGGAGTTCTTGCGGCTGCGGGTCGTAGGAGTGGGTTGTAGGGAAGGGTCGCTAACCTTCTAGTGTAATCCTTCCCGATTGTGTAAGAAGGGAAGGCGTAGGAGAGTTTGTTCCGAACTTTCATAAACAAACCTCAGCAAATTTCCTTTACTGCATTTCGCATTCATACATACGCATTGCATGTTTGTTTATTACGCTTAAAATTGTTTAAAAGCTTTCGAATATAAGAGTTCAGGTTGAGTTATTTCTGCATGATTTAACTTCATTACTCAATCTGTATCTCGGTGCACTTTAATTCATGAACACTGAGCTATTGCATCTCAAGGATTTACTCTACCTGATCGCTCGTTCTTTCATTGAGCTGGTTGAAGTCACCAGTCAGAATCAGGCTCATGCACTGCGCCGGTCTAGCGATGCGCTGCTTCTATATTTATGAGAACTGGTTTTAGTTGCATGTTGGTTTTTCATTCCAAAATTTTTGAATGCACGTAATTAACGGGGTTGGCGTGATAGAGCCTATGTGAGTTGTGGCAGAGCTCATGAACAACCCCGGTTTGTCGATCCCAACAATTGGTATCAGAGCAGGTTGTTCTTGAATGGTGCATTTATTTTCGGAAAATGTTTTAAACGGTTTTAAAATACATGTCTTCTCTGATAATAGTTCGAAAGCTTGTCTATGCTAAAAAAATTTTAAGTTTTTCAAAACTTATTTTATATAGATAGGGGGAGGAATGTCTATTGAATTGTAGAGCAATTTCTCGGAAGGAAAGAGCGGCAACATCTCTTCCGACGAGCTGATAGATTGCGCGAGGTCTGTGGACGCCAAGATATCTAGGGCCGAGCTAGGCTAAGCCTTAGGGAAAATGGAAGAGATTCTATAAATTTAATCTTCTATTGCTCCTCTGGTCTAAATGAATGAGAACTTTTGAGTAGCATAGACTCTGTCTTAAAAATCTCATGCACGTGCTTTTTACAAAATGTCGTCCCTCGAATAATGCTTTTGTTTTCAAAATAAAATAACCCCATGTTCTGTTTAGGGGGAGTTTTATTTAAACATTAAGGGGGAGAGTTGATTTTGAAACCTTTTTTATTCCCACAAAAAGGGGGAGAAATATTTTGAAGCATAAACATACCTGCATATGTTTATTCAGGTATTTTGTAAATAAAAAAGGGGGAGATTGTTGGATCTGTTTCTGCATATCAGAATCTAAGTTTTGATTAACACAAAACCTACTTATTTGACTAACGGCTTTTGTGCGATGTGCAGTGCACTTGATTGAAGAAACAGGGAGATGTTAAAGCTGGAACAGTAAGGGGACGACCAAGCTGGTCGAGCAAAGAACATCTAAGTTGGAACTGTGAGGAGACACCCGAGCTGGTCCAACATACGATGGTTTGTAGGTTCTGCAGGAATCCAGAGCGTAGGAAGCATCAAGCTGGTTCACCAGCTTGATGAAGCAGAAGAGCAGAGTTCAAGCGCAGTGGGATGTGATGAAGTGCAGAACGGCTCAAGCGTTGATCAAGTGAAGTGTATAAGTGTGGTGTTCAAGTGCAGATCCGTATACAAGTGCGGTGATCAAGTGCAGGTCTGATCACAAAATGCACTTGTAACCAGTTCATAATAGGGATCTCAGTCCTTGGTAAGACTGAATCTGATCTGGGTATTATATCCCAAAGAAGATGTGATATATTCACTGGTGCTGGATTGCAGCTCAACCAGCGAAATAAAGGTGTGCTTGCCGATATTTTGGTTGAGGTGTCTGAATGGACCAAGTGAACAAGCAAGCAAACAATGGCTCTTGACAAAAAGAATAAAGCTGAGCTGGTAAATTGTGTGAGGATTGAGAATTTGGATTAGTGGTTAATTGTTTTGATTGGGATTAAGCACGTGATTTTGAGGTTACTGCTGAATTTGTGAGCGTCGCGTTAATTTTGGAGAAAACTGGCAGCAGCAAGTTACTGTAGCTCGTGCTGGTGAATTTTGAATCAGCATAGATGACGTCAGCGTGACGCAAGGAGAGCTGCTGGTTTTGGTTTTGAAGTTTGAAGTTGCTGGCAGACGTTGCGCGTAGCGTGAGATTGAGCGAGGAAGTGACACGCGTTGGTCAACATTTGGAGTGTTGACTATTGATGTCAACAGAGACGCTTGTGAACAGTGATCAGCTGATGGTTCGTGGAATCAGTCGCGAGAGCTATCGATAGATATGATGACGTAGGCGTGACGTATTCCTTACTGCTGGTAGTGATTGCGTTGTGTTGGTTGCTGCTGATCAGCAGGCGCGCTTATGCAAGAGCGTTGAGAAGCGGCGTCGTTTGATTAAGTGGAAACGCTGCGTTTTGGAGCTTTGTGTTTAGAGATCAGCTGTTGGCAGCTTTTCTTACGTATATAAAATGACGTCGTTTGAATTAGTATATGCGTCGTCGTTTTGAGTTTTTTCTCGCGACCAGCAGATAGATTGCTTTGTAGAGAGAGCTGTTATCAGCTCTTGGTTGTTTTGCATGCGAGAGTTTTTGTCAGCTGGTGGTTGCTACGGCGTCGTTTAGATAAGTTGGAACGGTGTCGTTTTGAAGGTTTTCGTGCGATTGTTGTTTAGCTGTTGCTGCTGAATTTTACGAAAAGAAAAGAGAAGATTGCTGCTGATAGACTTCTGCTGAATACTTCGATGGATCTTAGTGAATCAGCAGGCGAGGATTGAAGAGGTATTTATAGTAGTGTTGATCGACACTTAGATTTATTTTGAGCCAGATATATCTTATCTCTTCTTCTCCAAACCCTCGTCGAGCTACTGTTCACCGAGACATTTCTTCCCTAGATTCCATCGCATCCAAAATAAAAGAGAAGATTGCTGCTGATAGACTTCTGCTGAATACTTCGATGGATCTTAGTGAATCAGCAGGCGAGGATTGAAGAGGTATTTATAGTAGTGTTGATCGACACTTAGATTTATTTTGAGCCAGATATATCTTATCTCTTCTTCTCCAAACCCTCGTCGAGCTACTGTTCACCGAGACATTTCTTCCCTAGATTTCCATCGCATCTAGCCTTTGTTTTTGGAGATCTTTGTGGCGCTGAATTCCCCTTGCTTAGCTCTTTCGTTTGCTACCCTTTTGAGACGATTGAATTGCGCTGGAAGTGGAAACGCGAAGCTGCTGGACTTCGAAGCTTTTGAGAGCAGTCTGTGCTTGCGTTCTTCTGCTAGCGTGAGCTTTTGGGTGAGCAATTCTTGTGGTTTGAGCTCGGTTTTCAGTATTTAATGCCTGCGTAGAAGTGTAAGATTGAAGTATGCTTCTGGCCGTAGGATTAACGTGTTGTGTAGTTGAATTGAGCTAAGTTATTAGCTATGTTGTAACAGATTTCAGCTTCTAGGAAGTGTCCTGCCGCGTGAATTGAGCTAAGAGGAATCTGTTAGGTAATTCGAAGGAGGAAAGGTACGATTTGAGCAGCCCTTAGCAGTTGAGCGTGAACATGTCTATCTCTTCAGTGTTGTGAACTGCTGTTATGTGGCTTACGTGACTTTACATGCTGGAATTGATTGAGTTATGTTTTGCTTCACGTATTATAAACTGTATGCATCTAGCTTGGATATTGAATGGCATTCATGCATACATCTTGAGCCTGATTTACAGATTTGAATTGATACCTGATTGGGTGCCACGTTGTGACTGGCCGACTGTTGAGTTGTGCCCGAAAAGTCCAACGCTATCGTCGGAGCGGTGACTACCGGATACGAGTGTCTACCGCCGAGCTGTGATGGGCTGACGGGCCCCGATGATCACGGACCGATGATTTCCCGGTTGATAGACCGTGGTATAGAGGCTTGATTTGAGTTGTCAGTGATAGACTGGTCTAGCTATCCGATTTCTTGGTAGCCCTCATGCATTCATAGCATTGGTTTGTAGCATGTTGCATGTTTATCTGCTTTGATAGCTCTTCGTACTGAGGCTTGACCTCGTACTTGTTTCCTGCTTTTGTTTTGGGTCTGTGTTGCCCATTTGCAGGAGTTTCAGGTAACCTAGCTGGGCAGAGTGGAAGTTCAGCTGGTCGATCCCCGCATCCCTGAGTCCCAGTTTATTTATGATATGTATTGAACCGGGGGATGCCCCGTGTTATCATGTATTTGGGGATCTGTCTTTTGAATTGATTTTTATGGTTACTTGTTGTATGAGTTTGAGTTAACTCATAATTTGAGTAGTGAATATTTTGAATGTATGATTTGAAGTTCAGGCCCTTAATATTTAGAAAAAAATTTTAGCCCTGATTTTAAGCTTCCGTGTTTATGCGCTTATTATGTGTTAATTGTTAGTAATTAGCACGGGGCCTGACAATTTTGATATCAGAGCTTAAACTGGGATAAGCTCGATTTCTTTTGATCACACTCGAGTCTAGGCACAGAGTTTTGATTTGATTTTGATTGCCTCTGTGACTTATGTGATCTATTATCTGTCTTATTGTTATATCTGCTGTGAGATCTTACCTCTAGGCTTGTTTAGATGCCGCCGAGACGTGGAGGAGGTAGGAGGACTAGACGTTCTGAGGAGGAGTCTAGAGCAGGTAGTGAGGATGACGCTCAGTTATAGGACGTCACTAGGCAGATAGGTGGAATGGAGTTAGTCTTAGCCCGATTTCAGCGGACGAACCCACCGACGTTGGCCGGTACTGAGGGTGGCGCTAGGGCCGAGGCGTGGCTTGTGCAGATGGAGGAGCTATTTGATACCCTGGAGTACGCCCCAGAAAAGAGACTGAAGTTGGCAGTGCTGCAGCTACGAGATGATGCTCAACGCTGGTGGAGGAGTACTTCGAGGATGCTTCAAGATAGTGGGACGATGCTCACTTGGGATGTTTTCTGTGAGGCCTTTCGACGCGAATACACCCCAGAGTCCTACTTCGCTAGTCGGGAACGTGAGTTTGATAACCTGAAGCAAGGTGATATGCGTGTGGCCGAGTATGCGAGGCGGTTTTCTGCGCTTCTAGTGTACATGCCAGCT
>KQ992973.1:253004-265971 GCA_001598015.1 Dorcoceras hygrometricum
ACCGATGATTTCCCGGTTGATAGACCGTGGTATAGAGGCTTGATTTGAGTTGCCAGTTGATAGACTGGTCTAGCTATCCGATTTCTTGGTAGCCCTCATGCATTCATAGCATTGGTTTGTAGCATGTTGCATGTTTATCTGCTTTGATAGCTCTTCGTACTGAGGCTTGACCTCGTACTTGTTTCCTGCTTTTGTTTCGTTTGGGTCTGTGTTGCCCATTTGCAGGAGTTTCAGGTAACCTAGCTGGGCAGAGTGGAAGTTCAGCTGGTCGATGCCCGCATTGATAGACTGGTCTAGCTATCCGTATTTCGTGGTAGCCCTCATGCATTCATAGCTAGTTGGTTTGTAGCATGTTGCATTGTTTATCTGCTTTGATAGCTCTTCGTACTGAGGCTTGACCTCGTACTTGTTTCCTGTCTTTTGTTTCGTTTGGGTCTGTGTTGCCCATTTGCAGGAGTTTCAGGTAACCTAGCTGGGCAGAGTGGAAGTTCAGCTGGTCGATCCCCGCATCCCTGAGTCCCAGTTTATTTATGATATGTATTGAACCGGGGTATGCCCCGTGTTATCATGTATTTGGGGATCTGTCTTTTGAATTGATTTTTATGGTTACTTGTTGTATGAGTTTGAGTTAACTCATATTTTGAGTAGTGAATATTTTGAATGCATGATTTGAAGCTCAGGCCCTTAATATTTAGAAAAAAATTTTAGCCCTGATTTTAAGCTTCCGTGTTTATGCGCTTATTATGTGTTAATTGTTAGTAATTAGCACGGGGCCTGACAAATCGGATCAGGGAAGAGAAAACCTGATCAAGGATCCCAGAAGCTGGATGCTTATGGGGAAGATGATGATGAAGGAGTTAGCGAGCGTGAAAAATGTCGACGCCTATGAAGACATGAAGGCGGAGACATGAAGAAAGACTCCTATAGTGGAATTCAGCTAGGAAGGAAACCAGCTGAGAAAACCAGCTCAGAAAAGCAACCTGCTGAGTATGATGAACAAGGTGGCTCGGAGCAGCTCAAGAGCAGATAAGAAGAGGGCAGCTAAAAGTAGAGACCAACTCGATAGCACAACAGCAGATGCCATCAAATCTACGAGCTGGTGCAAAGAACCAAGCTGGTTAAAGTCAAACCAGCTCAGCAAAGCAGAAGCAGAGTTCAAGAGCAGAATTGGACAAAACGACAAGCAAAGCGATTTGACCACAAGACTTTACGTAGAATTCTTTTTAGTGTTCAAATAAATTTGATGCGTTGTCTTCTCAAAGTACAGTGCTCACGTGCCTAAAGTGAAGAAAAGCCTGCAACGTATTTAAAGACAAAGGACGCAAAGTACAAAAATGCCAGAAGACCTTCAACGACTACAACTTTGTATCCAACGGATTAAATCTCCACGACAGGCTATAAATAACAAGAGCAGAGCACAAGAAAAATGGTGATGAGAAAATCGGAGAGAGTTGTACAAGTGCAGAACAGAAAATGGAGTAATGCACAACACATAGCGGTGATCGTCACAAGTTTGCACACTCTGTGGCAGCTGGTGTGCAAGCTGGTTCAGTGCTTAGGTGTGAGCTAATGCACTGATGGACTTCAAAGAACAATCAATTCGACAGCACAAGCTCTGGGAAGACGCAAACCAGCTCAAACAGTAGCACTTCCCAGTGTGAGATTTTATCTTTGAGAGATTAAGTATACACTGTAATCTCACACACGATTCACTCTATCTTCGAGAGTTGAGCGAAATAGAAAAATGAGTGAATCAATTTTAAAACTCTCCATTGTAGTCTTTGGACAGAGACGTTATACAAGTCTAGTTGTTTTTCGCACTGAGACGTTAAAGAAGTGTGTATAGCCTTTCTCACTGAGGCATTAAAGAAGTGTTGTTATACACACAGTTTGCGGACTTAGTGTGCATTGGTGTTGCTAGGAGTTCTTGCGACTACGGGTCGTAGGAGTGGGTTGTAGCGAAGGGTCGCTGCAATCAAAGCCTTCTAGTGTAATCCTTCCCGATTGTGGAAGAAGGGGAGACGTAGGAGGGTTTGCTCCGAACTTCCATAAACAAACCTTAGCGTATTTCTTGTACTGCTTTCTGCATTCATACATACGCATTGCATGTTTGTTTATTACGCTTAAAACTGTTTAAAAGCTTTCGAATATAAGAATTCAGGTTGAGTTATTTCCGCATGATTTAACTTCATTACTCAATCTGTATCTTAGTGCACTTTAATTCAAGAACACTGAGCTATTATAGCTCAAGGATTTACTCTACCAGATTGCTCGTTCTTTCATTGAGCTGGTTGAAGTCACCAGTCAGAATCAGGCTCATGCACTGCGCTGGTCTAGCGCTGATCTGGTTCTATATTTATGCGATCTGGTTTTAGTGCGTGCTGGTTTTTCATTCGAAAATTTTTAAATGAACGTAACTCACGGGGTTGGCGTGAGAGAGCCTACGTGAGTTGTGGCAGAGCTCATGAACAACCCCGGTTTGTCGATGTAACGCCTAGGAATTTCTGATTACGTAGAAATTAGTGCATGACTAGGGGAAAAATAATCGTAAATGATTACATGCCATTTTTTGTGATTTAATTATGATTTTATGTTGCATGGTATGCATGTCTTGTTTTTTCAGCCTGTTGAGTTACGGACGCGTGGACGAGACTAGGGACGACCGAGATGAAAATAATTTAAGATTTTTAAGTTCCTAGACTTTTAAGAATAAATTTATTAATTTTAAGCAACAATTTCTGAGTCTTGTTTTTTCAGCCTGTTGAGTTACGGACGCGTGGACGAGACTAGGGACGACCGAGATGAAAATAATTTAAGATTTTTAAGTTCCTAGACTTTTAAGAATAAATTTATTAATTTTAAGCAACAATTTCTGAAAATTGGGGTTTTTATTAATATTTTGAGGGGGAACCCGTTTTTCGTCTATACGGGCCGTTTTATTGGATTTTAAGGTGTTTTAAAATTTGAGGGGACCTTAATTACGAAAATTTGAGATTTTAAAACCAAGCTTAAGTTTTGATTAACATTTTTAAAAGGTGGAGGGACAAGCATGTCAAATTCATTTTCTTTTCCTAATTAAAACATTAGGGGTCAAATGTGGCACACTCATTCTTTTCATAACACAAAGTTTTCAAGCCCTAGCCCCCTCCATCTCAAGTAGCCGTCCCCCTCATCCCCTCAAGCACACCACCATCGAAAATTTGGTCAAGGTGATTCAAAGGCAGTCCGATCCCGATCTCGTGTCTTCTACGTCGGTTACTCGCAGATCTACCTTCTCTCCAAACAAGACATGTAACATCTTTTCGTTTTCTCACCATTTAAACCATATTAAGCTGTTTTAATGAAAACATGCATGAATTATATGTGTTTATTTCAGATCTATACACCCTTGATTGAGTTTCATGCATGACACACGACTTTTCTCATGTTTTTGGCTTTGATCATGTGTTGCTCGATTGTGAAAGGTTCACGGGGTCATGGTCACATCTAGGCTGTGTTAGAGTAGATGCCCAACTAGCCAACTTGTGGCGTGTGAGTTTTATTAACTCTTGTATATGACAATCTTTATTTATGAAATACGCATTTATTTATGACATTCTTTATTTTCATTGTGTCATATAATGTTAACAATTGTGTTGGATAAAGACCTAGAATGCACCATAGTGTATGTTAGATGTGATATTGGATATGATGGCTATCATGAAACACATCTAATAGTCACTGTGCATTCTGAACTCGTTCCTAGTCGATTGCGCCGTCAAAATGAGGATAAGGCCGCCCGAGCTTGAGACTAGCATCTGCGATATGAAGTACCATGTTTCATTGGTAGGGAACATTGTGATGTTCTGAGCATGTAGATGGATAGTGACCTGGTAATCTATCGAACTACCCTCGTTCGAACTTTCCAAATGGTTACCATTTGTCGAGTGGATAAGTCCGAGGTCTTGGTTGTACTGATTAGTCCTCACTACTCGAAACGTCATTGAGACTCTACATGATAGGCGCCTCACTTTGACTCGTTTACCGACTCACTTGGGGTCATTAGGTGGTGGGATTGGTTGAGGTCCCGATGCATGTAGGAGTCGATGATTCGTTGTCGAGGATTCACCGCTCGCTCTCATGCGTGGATATCCTATGTTATCTGAGGAGAAAATAGTGTGATAAATCTCTGGCCAGAGTACTGGATGTGTTTTAGGTAAATGTGTTTGCCTAGTAACACTCGCGATGTCACTATTTGATCTCCAAGATGTATGCATAGTTATCGGATCTATAGCGACTCTCTATTTACCAATGGTCGTTGATCTGATCGGGATATATGTGTAGAAAGGACCGTACTGTACGCTAACCATGACCAACTGGTTCTTGCAGGCACTATCAATGATACCTAGGGGATCATGGGGCGATATTGCTAGGCGCTTTAACATGATCCGATGGGCAAGTCCGAAATTGTGATTTCGGAGTCACAATGGTTGTGGGCCCACGGCTAGCTGTATCCATGAACCATTGAGGGTCACATAAGTACTGGATTCACGATTCCCGCACGGAAACTGAGCTCAATGTATTGAGCATAGGAGGAGGAATTTAGGGAGTGCGACTTCCTAAAAGTCAACAGGGGTCAAATTACGATTTCCCATAGTTGAGGGGCTAAACTTCAATTTTGGTCTAGGTGGTCTGAGAAATTGTTTTCGCATCATAATACTCAGTTTTGGAAACTGTGTAGATCGGTCCGATCAGATCGTCGATCGGAGTTATGATGAAGTCACGGTGATAGGGATGAACCGAATGTTCATACGTTGGACTGGGCCCGCCCTAGATCCAATGGGCCGGTTCAAGCCCATCACACCTATACTTATTCTTGAGCCTAGGGTTGTATGACACAACTCAATTCACACAAACCCTAGCCTCCTCAAGGTAGCCGCCCACCTCCTCCTCTCCTCCCCTTCGGCCGACGCCACCCACATGCGCCGCCGCCCCTTTCGCCGGACTTGCTCCGGCCGCCGCGAAGAGGAGATTCCGTTCATGTAAAATCCGTCAGCTCTTCTAGTGCAGACTGACGGAGGACTCTTGTTTCCGTTCGTGGACCTGATTAGGAGGATCTACCGCCGCCTACCTTTTGAAGTGCCGATTTCCTTGTGAAACTGGTCGGAGCCAGGCGCCTAGACGCCAGCAAGGTAACGATTCAAACATCCTATGCATGGATTAGAATTGTTTGTAATGTATTGAACGTATCTCGGGGCAAAATTTTAACTTCCGCTGCGCCCCCGGGAAACCTTCAATACATTTAGTGCCTGAATTGTATCGAATCTCGGATTTCAGAATTGAAAACAAAAAAATTTTTGGGACGGCCGGCGCCGCCGCATGAGGCGGGCCATCGCGCGCGACACCATGCGCGCTGGCCGTGCATGGTGGCCGGCCGTGGCCAGCGGCCTCGTGCAAGTCGTTGCACGGTGGTGCGCAATCTGTGCACCATGCTTGGCGCACGGTGGCGGCTGGAGATGCCTCGCACGTCGCGAGGAGGCTGGAGATGCCTCGCACGTCGCACGACGTCGGCTGGAGATGCCTCGCACGTCGCACGATGTGGAGATGCCTCGCACGTCGCACCTCGCACAGCGTGCAGCCATGCGCCGCTCGCTATGTTGGTGGCGGCCGCCACCGTGCGGCCGTTGTCCGATGAATCTCCGGCAGTGATGCGACGGTTATTTTTCTTCTAGGTTAAATTCGGGCCTGTCCCGGGCAGCCCATGAAGTTTTCGGGCCAATATTCGATATTGGGCCAATTTTGGTCGGACCAAAATTGGTTTTGAAATTTTTGAGATTTTGGGCCTAAAATTGGTTTAAGCCCAATATGATGCAAATAAAATTACAAAATGTGATTTTGGTTATGAAATATTATTTTATAATTAAGATATGATTTCGTTGATTAAAATTTGATTTTATCGACAAAATGCGATTTTATTTATAAAATGCGATTTTGTAATTAAAATATGATTTTGTAGGAAATCATCAAATATGATTTGATTATTTAATTCATGTCAATTAATTAGATTGATTGCATGTTTGGGATGATCGAGAGTCGTGCCCGATGTGTTAGGTGTATGCTTTAGGTTTTGCGATTTTGGTTTATATATATATTGTTGATATCATTTAAAGTGGGTCTGTTTGTGGCCCGTACCCACCCCTACAAATTGTATCCCATATGTGTCATGGAAATTTAAATGTAAATTACTAGATTTAGTGGGAGGACACTTGAAGACGGTGGACATGTCGATCAAATATATTGAAGACCGAAGATCTGTAAAACTGGAAGCAATTGTAATAGGATTGCATTTCATATTCCATTTCACCTAGGATTGGACCCAGGTTCGTGATTGACAACCACGGACCGCATAGCTCTCGCGATCGATCATACCAAAGTTTATATATTCGATATATGTTGAATCCGCATGTTTTAAATTGTGATTTAAAATTGCATGAGACCAAAATTTTCAAAAATAAAACCCCTCATTTTAAATACGATTTAAAACTGATATCAAGATTAAAAGTTTATTCGATAAACTAAGATAATTTAAATCTGTTTAAATTATCCCTACCTTCCATCAACAATGGGTGTACGTCGATGCTACCCGCATACATGGCCCGGCTCATATTATTGAGGGGGTTATGTATGCCGGAAAGCTGTACACGTCATTGACACTCGTTGTGAGTCGGTTGGAACTCCCTTTAACGTTGGCTCATATTATTGGGGACGTTAAGGGGACCGTCCTTCACGACTCAACATTGATGGGTCATATTGACACGTGACAGTAATCGGCGTCATATTATTGGGCCCTTACTGGACGTGAGGTAAAATACATGGAGGTTGCACCGATTGCAATTGAGTTCTACCTTTTGGGGGATATTATTCGGGACCATGATCGCTTGATTGGACTCCGTGTGCCCACTAAGGAAACTTGTTTCCCGATTTCATTAGACGATGGTGAAATCGTTAAAATAGTGGGAGGGTAATTCATAAAACAAAATGACCTTGTTTTATGTCTTAGCGCTTTTCATATATAGTTAGTAATGCATGTCTGTTTTTCTTTTAAGTATAAACTACTTTATAATGTCTTCGATCAAAAACCCACTCGCTGCTATACTGGATAGCAACAAGTTCACCGGTCTGAACTACCAAGACTGGCTTCGAAACCTCAACATTGTGTTGGCTTCGGAGAAACTTCTCTATACGATAGAGAAGAGCCCTCCGAAGGAAGCCCCTGCCGATATCAGCCCTGAGGAGCTGATTATGCTTAAACAATGGTGGGACGACGAGCTTAAGACTCGATGCTATGTGATGGCATCGATGTCCAACGAAATGCAGCGGCGCTTTGAGAAGACGAAGTATACTGCTGACATACTCTTTCATCTCAAGGAACTGTATGGGGAGAACTCTCGACATGAGAGGTTCACCGCTGTCAAGGAGCTTATGACGAGCCTCATGCGCGATGGGACTTCGGTCCGCGAGCATTTGGTTCGTATGATTGGGCTCGTTGAAAAGCTGGCGGGCCTTGATATCACACTTCCGCACGAGCTGTCTGTGGATGTGCTTCTCCTCTCACTACCCGCTGCATTCGACCCCTTTGTGGTCAACTTCAACATGAACAAGCTGGCAGCCACCCTTGAAGAGGTGGTTAACATGCTGGTCGTGTTTGAGGGAACCATAAAGAAGTACAAGCCCGTCCTCCTTATGGGCTCTTCTTCCTATGCGAAGAAGGGGCCCAGACGCAAGGGTAAGAAGCGTTCTGCCCCTGCGAAGGAGGAAATGCCCACTAAGAAGCCCAAGGGAAAGGCTTCCAAGCCAAACAAGTTCGAGGATGTTTGCCACCACTGCCACAAGCCTGGGCATTGGAGGAGGAACTGCAAGGAGTACCTCGAGCAGTTGCGAACTGCAAAAGGTATGTTCTATATCGAAATAAATATGTCTCTTAATTCGACTTCTTGGGTACTTGATACCGGATGTGGATCTCATATCTGCAATGATTTGCAGGTGATGACAAGTAAGCCGAAGTCTTAGGCAGGTGATGACAAGAAGCCGAAGTCTTAGAGAGGGTGAGACCCACTTGAGGCTGGGCAATGGAGCAAGAGTTGCTGCAGTAGCTATAGGAGATGTTTATTTATTTCTATCTTCAGATTTTAAGTTGTTATTGCGAAACGTTTTATTTGTCCCCGAATTAATTAAAAACATCATTTCTGTTTCTATGCTTGATAGTGATGGATATGCTTGTGTTTTTGCTCATTCGATTTGCAATATATACAAGAATGAATGTTTAATTGGAATTGGGGAACGCGAAAACGATTTGTACACCTTAAAATTGAAACAAGTTCCAACTCGCGATGTCAAAACACATACAACAACAATTAAAAGGAAACACGATAGCTTGAACCCAGCACAACTTTGGCACGCTAGTCTAGGTCATATTTCTCTAAGAAGGATGAACAATTTAGTTAGGAGTGACATGTTTGATTTGTCAGACATTAACTCCCTACAAACTTGTGAATCTTGTCTCAAGGGAAAGATGACTAAACAACCCTTCAAGGGCAAGCCTGAACGTACCCAAGGCCTATTGGATTTGATCCATACTGATGTGTGTGGCCCACTTAGCATTGGTACTAAGTACGGTCACAGATACTTCATCACCTTTACCGATGAGTACTCTAGGTATGGGTACTTGTACTTAATAAAGCACAAGTATGAATCTTTTGAAAGGTTCAAAAAATTCAAGGCTGAAGTAGAAAATCAGTTAGGGAAAAGTATTAAAGCACTTCGATCCGATCGATGTGGTGAATACTTGAGTGCTGAGTTTCAAGACTATCTGAAAGAGAATGGGATTCTCTCGCAGTGGACCCCTCCGGCCACACCACAGCTCAATGGTGTAGCGGAGCGTCGTAATCGAACCTTGATGGACATGGTTCGGTCTATGATGAGCTTCACTGAGCTTCCTACCTCGTTTTGGGGCTTTGCGCTCGAAACGGCGATAATGTTGTTGAACAATGTCCACACCAAGGCAGTGGATAAGACTCCATATGAGATATGGATGGGCAAACCACCCAAATACTCATACATGAAGATTTGGGGATGTCCTGCTTACGTGAAGCAGACAGTGGGAGATAAGCTGGATAGTAGATCCATCTTATGCTACTTCATTGGGTATCCAAAGAATTCTATTGGATACTACTTCTACTATCCAAACGAAACAAAAGTGTTTGTTTCTAGGAATGCCACCTTTATGGAAAGGGAATTTCTACTTGATAGAAATGGCAAAATAGTAGAACTCGGAGAGGTTCGAGAACCAATTGAAGTACCAAGTGAATCTCCCGCACCTCCAGAGCCAGTACCAGAAATGGTCGCACCTAGGAGATCCGAAAGGGTTCCTAGGGCTCCTGAAAGATATGGTTTCCTTCTTGAAGATGATCAGGGTGATCAAGTTGTTGGATGTGATCCAAGGACTTTCAAGGAGGCAATTTTCGATGCTGATTCTAATTTGTGGCTTGAAGCAATGCAGTCTGAGATTGACTCAATGCATGCAAACCAAGTTTGGACTCTCGCTAATCCTCCCGAAGGAATTGTTCCTATCAGGTGTAAATAGATATACAAGAGGAAATTCGGGCCTGACGGTAAGGTATTGACCTACAAGGTACGACTGGTCGCGAAAGGTTACACTCAAAGGCAAGGTGTTGACTATGATGAAACTTTTTCATCAGTCGCAATGTTCAAGTCGATTAGAATCTTGCTGGCCATAGCCGCATGGTACGACTATGAGATATGGCAAATGGATGTGAAAACTGCGTTCCTTAATGGAAACATTAAGGAAGAGATCTATATGACGCAGCCTGAGGGTTTCACATATGTGGGAAGTGAGCATAAGGTATGCAAACTTCAGAGATCGATCTACGGTACAAGCATCGAGGAGTTGGAACCTGAGATTCGATGAAACAATTAAGGAATTTGGTTTCATCAAGAATCCCGAGGAGCCATGTGTATATAAGAAGGTAGTTACAAGCGCTGTGACATTCCTTGTACTTTATGTTGATGACATTCTACTCATTGGGAATGATGTAGGAATGCTGCAGTCAACTAAAGTATGGTTGTCTAGTAGATTCTCGATGAAGGACATGGGTGAAGCATCCTATATTCTTGGAATACAGATCTATCGGGATAGATCGAAATGGATGCTCTGACTCACCCAAGACACCTACATCGATACCATACTTAAGAGGTTCTCTATGGAAGAGTCCAAGAGAGGACACATACCTATGAGCCACGGGGTCACTCTATCTAAGTTTATGTGTCCGAAGACTGATGAGGAGATAGAGAGTATGACATGTGTGCCATATGCCTCGGCAATAGGTAGTATTATGTATGGCATGATCTCAACTAGACCAGATGTCGCATATGCTCTGAGTGTCACAAGCCGCTACCAGGCCAACCCCGGCCAATTGCATTGGAAGGCTGTGAAGGATATTCTTAAGTACTTGCGAAGGACTAAGAATATGTTCATGGTCTATGGGGGTGGTGAACTGAGATTGTAAGGCTATACTGATTCTAGCTTCCAATGTGACGTGGATGATTCGAAGTCTACCTCTGGATTTGTATTCATGCTCAATGGTGGTGCTGTCTCTTGGAAGAGTTCCAAGCAAGACACCATCGCGGATTCAACCACTGAGGCTGAGTACATTGCAGCATCAGCTGCTGCTAAGGAGGCGGTTTGGATAAGGAATTTCGTCCAAGAGTTGGGCGTCATTCCTAATGGAGTTGGTCCAGTCCCGGTGTACTGCGACAACACGGGTGCCGTTGCGCAAGCAAATGAGCCTAGGTCTCACCAAAGATCCAAACATACTGATGGATCTGTGTCAACAGATACAGATTGAATTTTGAATTACACAAAACTTATTACTGTGTTTCTAACAAATCTACAAAGTGTGCAGATATCAACAAGAAAAAGTATATTGTGCAAAGAAGATGAGCAGTAGAAGTCTGGAATCAGTAGCGCAAAGAAAGAAGAAAACAGTTGTTGGATTGAATCGAAGAGAAATCTGGATTCAGTGATGATGACGTCAGCATGTCTACTGGAAGAAAATATGAACAGCAACGATGACGTCAGCATTGCTGATTGGAAGAAATCAAGTAGCAGCGTTGATGACGTCAGCTTATCTACCGGAGGAAGCTATAAACAGCAAAGATGACGTCAGCAGCAAGCTACAGTTCAATCAGCAGTAGAAGTCTGGAATCAGTAGACGCAAAGAAAGAGAAAACAGTTGTTGGATTGAATCGAAGAGAAATCTGGATTCAGTGATGATGACGTCAGCATGTCTACTGGAAGAAAATATGAACAGCAACGATGACGTCAGCATTGCTGATTGGAAGAAATCAAGTAGCAGCGTTGATGACGTCAGCTTATCTACCGGAGGAAGCTATAAACAGCAAAGATGACGTCAGCAGCAAGCTACAGTTCAATCAGCAGTTGTGAAGAGAAGCGCAAGAGCTAGATCAGCGATGATGAAGTCAGCAGTGACGTCAGCAATCAGCAGAGAGCTACAGTGCAACCAGCAATTGGTACTTGAAGTTAGCGATAGCAAAACAATGTCGTTTGGATAAATAGATACGACAGCGTTTTGCCTTCGCGCTAAGATTCAGCAGATGCTCTTTGCGTTGATAACCAGCAGTCGCAAAGTTCCAGTCGCAAGATGATGTACCAGTCGCAAGCTACAGTGCACCCAGTCGCGAGCTATAGTGGATCCAATCCCGAGCTACAGTGCACCCAGTCGCAGGGTACAGTGTTTTGCAAATCCAGTCACAGGAAATCCTGTCGCAGGAAAAGCAGATGTAGTGAAGATTTGCAATACAGTCGACAAAGAATCCAGTCGCAAGAGACAGAGTGTCCAGGCATAAAGAATGAAGAGTTTCAACCAGTCGCAATAGTTGAAGTCTGGAACCAGTAGCGAAGCAGTTGACGAATCATTATGAAGAATTACTAAAGTTGGATGTCAACTGCTGAGCTTAATTCAAATGTTGAAGACGACAAAAAGCCTGCAAAAGAAAGGACGCAAGGACAACTTCCTGTCTGTACTTTACAGAGCAGATTTCAAACGGGAAGAACTTGTGTCCAACGGATTTAATTTGAACAGAGGCTTATATACGAGATGAACGCCATTGAAGATAGGGCTGTTGGAGTAGATGTTGGTTGCACAGTGCACCAACAGAGGGAAGATGAACCTGAAGCGAAGCTGTCAACTATCATACTAGAGAAAGCTTAATTGCAGTTGACAGCTGAGCTAGTATTAGCTTGTGTAGAGCATTTCCCTAGTGTGTGAGAAACAGAGAGTTGAACATTTTATTGTAACAATCTCACACACAGATTCACTCGCACATTTTGTGAGTTGAGCTAAATTGATTAGCGAGTGAATCAAAACCCAAATGCAAATCAGTTCCCGTCCAAGCACGATGACGTAAAACTCTGTGTATGTAGTCTTTGAACAGAGACGTTAAACAAGTTCTGAGTGAACAGCCGAGGGCTGGTAGTATATAGGAGTTCTCGCAGCTACTGGTTGCGGGATCGGGTCTGTACACATTGTATAGATCAAATCTTCTAGTGGAACCTTCCGAGGTGGAAGAAGGGGAGACGTAGGACATTGAGGTCCGAACTTCTAGAAACAAATCGATGGAGTATTGTATTCTTTAAGCTTTCAGCACTTGCAGTTATATTCAGCATTTTCGCATACACAGTTAGCACACTCACAGTAAGTCTCGAACAGATTTATGTTGAACATAAATGAATCGATGGAGTATTCTTTAAGCTTTCAGCACTTGCATTTATTTTCAGTATTCATGTATACACAGTTAGCACACACACACAGTAAGTCTCGTCTCGAATTATGTTGCACATAAATCTGTTTGTGTTGTTTTAAAATATAGGATTCAGTTCTGGTGTTTT
>KQ992973.1:283547-294205 GCA_001598015.1 Dorcoceras hygrometricum
TTTCTATCAAGTAGAAATTCCCTTTCCATAAAGGTGGCATTCCTAGAGACAAACACTTTTGTCTCGCTGGGATAGTAGAAGTAGTATCCAATGGAATTCTTTGGATACCCAACGAAGTAACATAAGATGGATCTCGTATCCAGCTTATCTCCCACTGTCTGCTTCACGTAAGCAGGACATCCCCAAATCCTCATGTATGAGTACTTGGGTGGTTTGCCCATCCATATCTCATATGGAGTTTTATCCACTGCCTTTGTGTGGACATTGTTCAACAACATTACCACCGTTTCGAGCGCATAGCACCAAAACGAGGTAGGAAGCCCAGTGAAGCTCATCATAGATCAAACCATGTCCATCAAAGTTCGATTACGACGCTCCGCTACACCATTGAGCTGTGGTGTGGTCGGAGGGGTCCACTGTGAGAGAATCCCATTATCTTTCAGATAGTCTTGAAATTCAGCACTTAAGTATTTACCACCTCGATCGGATCAAAGTGCTTTAATACTCTTGCCTAGCTGATTTTCTACTTCAGCCTTGAATTCTTTGAACCTTTCAAAGGATTCAGACTTGTGCTTCATTAAGTACAAGTACCCATACCTAGAGTAATCGTCGGTAAAGGTGATGAAGTATGTGTGCCCGTACTTAGTACCAATACTAAATGGGCCGCACACATCAGTATTTATCAAATCCAATAGGCCTGGAGCACGCTCACCCTTGCCCTTGAAGGGTTGCTTAGTCATCTTTCCCTTAAGACAAGATTCACAAGTCGGTAGAGAGTTAATGTCTGACAGATCAAACATGTCACTTCTAACTAACTTGTTCATCCTACTTAGAGAAACATGACCTAGCCTAGCGTGCCAAAGTTGTGCTGGGTTTAAGCTATCGTGTTTCCTTTTAATCGTTGTTGTATGTGTTTCGACATCACGAGTTGGAACGTCTTTTAATTTTAAGGTGTACAAATCGTTTTCGCGTTCCCCAATACCAATCAAACATTCATTCTTGTAAATATTGCAAATCGAATTAGCAAACATACAAGAATATCCATCACTATCAAGCATAGAAATAGAAATAATGTTCTTTATTAATTCGGGAACAAACAAAACGTTTCTTAATAACAACTTAAAATCAGAAGACAGAAATAAATAAACATCTCCTATAGCTACAGCAGCAACTCTTGCTCCATTGCCTAGCCTCAAGTGGGTCTCACCCTCTCTAAGACGTCGGCTTCTTGTCATCACCTGCAAATCATTGCAGATATGAGATCCACATCCGGTATCAAGTACCCAAGAAGTCGAATTAAGAGACATATTTATTTCGATATAGAACATACATTTCGCAGTTCGCAACTTCTCGAGGTACTCCTTGCAGTTCCTCCTCCAATGCCCAGGCTTGTGGCAGTGGTGGCAAACATCCTCAGTCTTGTTTGGCTTGGAAGCCTTTTCCTTTGGCTTCTTAGTGGGCTTTTCCTCCTTCGCAGGGGCTGAACGCTTCTTACCCTTGCGTCTGGGCCCCTTCTTCGCAGAGGAAGAAGAGCCCATGAGGAGGACGGGCTTGTCCTTCTTTATGGTTCCTTCGAACACTAAAAGCATGTTAACCACCTCTTCAAGGGTGGCTGCCAGCTTGTTCATGTTGAAGTTGACCACAAAGGGGTCGAATGCAGCAGGCAGTGAGAGGAGAAGCACATCCACAGACAGCTCGTGTGGAAGTGTGATATCAAGGCCCGACAGCTTTTCAACGAGCCCAATCATACGAACCCCATGCTCGCGGACCGAAGTCCCATCGCGCATGCGGCTTGTCATAAGCTCCTTGACAGCCGTGAACCTCTCATGTCGAGAGTTCTCCCCGTACAGTTCCTTGAGATGAAAGAGTATGTCAGAAGCATACTTTGTCTTCTCAAAGCGCCGTTGCATTTCGTTAGACATCGATGCCATCACATAGCATCGAGTCTTGAGCTCGTCGTCCCACCATTGCTGAAGCGTCACCAGCTCCTCAGGGCTGATATCAGCAGGGGCTTTCTTCGGAGGGCTCTTCTCTATCATATAAAGAAGTTTCTCTGAAGCCAACACAATGTTGAGGTTTCGAATCCATTCTTGGTAGTTCAGACCGGTGAACTTGTTGCTATCCAGTATAGCAGCGAGTGGGTTTTTGATCGAAGACATTATAAATGCAGTTATACTGAAAAGAAAACAGACATACATTACTAACTATATATGAAATAACGCTAAGACATAAAACAAGGTCGTTAAGTTTTATGAATTACCCTCCCACTATTTTAACGATTTCACCACCCTCTAATGAAATCGAGAAAGCAAGTTTCTTTAGTGGGTACACGGAGCCCAATCAAGCGATCATGGTCCCGAATAATATCAGCCAACCATGACCCCCAAGAGGTAGTTTCCAATTGCAACCGGTGCAACCTCCATGTATTCACCTCACGTCCAGTAAGGGCCCAATAATATGACGTCGTTTACTATCACGTGTCAAGATGACCCATCAATGTTGAGTCGTGAAGGACGGTCCCCTTAACGTCCCCAATAATATGAGCCAACGTTAAAGGGAGTTCCAACCGACTCACAACAATTGTCAATGGCGTGGACAGCTTTCCGGCATACATAACCCCCTCAATAATATGAGTCGGGCCATGTATACGGGTAGCATCGGCGTACACCCATTGTTGATGGAAGGTAGGGATAATTTAAACAAATTTAAATTCCCTTTAGCTTATCGAATAAAATTTTAATCTTGATATTAGTTTTAAATCGTATTTAAAACGAGGGATTTTATTTTAGAAAAATTTGGTCTCATGCAATTTTAAATCAAATTTAAAACATGCGGATTCAACATACATATCAAATATATAAATAATTTTCGGATGATCGATCGCGAGAGCTATGCGGTCCGTGGTTGCCAATCACGGACCTGGGTCCAATCCTAGGTGAAATGCAATATGCAATGCAAACCTATTACATTTGCTTCCGGTTTTACAGATCTTCGGTCTTCAATATCTTTGATCGTCATGGGCCAACCATCTTCAAAAGTCCTCCCACTAAGTCTAGTAATTTACAATTAAATTTCATGACACATAAGGGATACATTTTACAAGGGGTGGGAACGGGCCACAAACAGACCCACTTTATAAAATGATAATCAATAATATTCAATACAACCGAAATCACAAAATCTAAAGCATACACCTAACACATTGGGCACGGCACTCGATCATCCCAAACATGCAATCAATCTAATTAATATGCATAAATTTAAATAATCAAATTATTTACCACAAAATCATATTTTAATCATAAAATCGCATTTTATAATAAAATCGCATTTTATCGATAAAATCAAATTTTAATCAACAAAATCATATTTAATTATAAAATCATATTTTACAATCAAAATCGTATTGATACATTTATCAAGGGGTGGGAACGGGCCACAAACAGGCCCACTTTAAATGATAATCAAAATATTTACAAACCGAATCACAAAAACCTATCGCATATACCTAACAAATTGGGCACAGCTCTCGATCACCCCAATCATGCAGATAATCTAATTAACATGCATAAATTAAATAATCCTATTATTTATCGTAAAATCATATTTTAATCATAAAATCGCATTTTAGAATAAAATCGTATTTTGTCGATAAAATCAAATTTTAATCAACAAAATCATATTTCATTATAAAATCATATTTTATAATTAAAATCACATTTGGCTATTTTTAATTATATCATATTGGGCTTAAACAATTTTAGGCCCAAAAATCTCAAAATTTCAAAATCGACCAAAATCGGCCCGATATCGAATATTGGCCCGAAAACTTCATGGGCTGCCCGGGACAGGCCCGAACAAAACCTAGAAGGAAAAATCAGCCGTCGCAACAGTCTGCCGGAAATCACGTCGGACGGCGGCCGCACGACGGTGACTGCCACATTCATGTAGCGTGCGGCATACAGCCGTACGTAGGCCAGCGACAAGCGTGGCCAGGCCGTGCCATGCACGGCAGCAGGTTGCGCAATATCGCGCAACGGTTGCGCGAGGCATGCTGCTGCCTGTCGGCCGCCATGCGGCCATCGCGCGACATGGTTTCGGCCGTCGCGCGGCCAGCACGCGGTGGTGGTTGGTCGCCGCCGCTCACGGCGGCGGCCGGCAGCTTCCCAAAATTTTTTTTTTTGTTTGTTCGATTTCAAATTCCGAGATCTACATGCAATTCAGGCAACAATGTATTGAAGGATCAGAGCCATAGCTCTGATACCACTGTTGGCATACAATGATGGATCCGGATCCCGTTTCCCGGGGGCGCAGCGGAAATCAAAAGTTGCCCCGAGAAACGTTCAATACATTCGATATAATGTACAAACATTCATAGGGTGTTCGTAGATAGTTACCTTGCTGGAGTCTAGGCGCCTGGCTCCGACCAGTTTCTCGAGGAAATCGGCACTTCAAACTGTAGGCGGCGGTAGATCGTCAATCAAGTCCACGATCGGATTCAATCTTCCTCCAATCAGCCTGCACTAGAAAGCTGATGGATTTTCCACGGACGGAATCACCTCGTCGCGGTGATCGAAACAAGTCCGATCACGAAGCGGGCGACGGACGGCGGCGTGAGGCTTTAGAGGAGGGGGCGGCGGCCAACTAGGGAGTCTAGGGTTTGTGTGAGTTGTGTTATGCAACCCTAGGCTCAAGACTAAGTATAGGTGTGATGGGCTTGAACCGGCCCATTGGACCTGGGGCGGGCCCAGTCAAACGTATGAACATTCGGTTCATCCCTATCAGCGTAACTTCATCATAACTCCGATCGACGGTCTGATCGGACCGATCTACACAGTTTCCAAAACTGAGTATTATGATACGAAAACAATTTTTCAGATTACTTAGTCCAAAATGACAGTTTTGCCCCTCAACAGCGGGAAATCGCAATTTGACCCCTGTTGACTTTTAGGAAGTCGCACTCCCTAAAATTCTCCTCATATGCTCAACACATTGAGCTCAGTTTCCGTGCGGGAATCATGAATCCAGTACTTGTGTGACCCTCAATGGTTCAGGGATACAGCTAGCCGTGGGCCCGCAACCATTGCGGCTCCGAAATCACAATTTCGGACTTGCCCAACGGATCATGGTAAAGCGCCTAGCAACATCGCGCCATGATCCCCTAGGTATCACTGATAGTGCCTGCAAGAACCAGTTGGTCGTGGTTAGCATACAGTACGGTCCTTTAAACACATATATCCCGATCAGATCAACGACCATTGGTAAATCGAGAGTCGCTAGAGATCCAATAGCTATGCATATATCTTGGAGATCGAATAGTGACATCGCGAGTGTAACTAGGTAAACCCATTTACCTAAACCACTTCTAGTACTCTGGCCAGAGATTTATACACTATTATCCCCTCAGATAGCATAGGATATCCACGCATGTAAGCGAGCGGTGAATCCTCGACAACGAAGCATCGACTCCTACATGCATCGGGGTCTCACCCAATCCCGCCGCCTAATGACCCCAAGTGAGTCGGCAAACGAGTCAAAGTGAGACGCCTATCATGTAGAGTCTCAATGACTTTTCGAGTCGTGAGGACTTATCAGTACAACCAAGACCTCGGACTTATCCACTCGACAAATGGTAACCACTTGGAAAGTCCGAACGAGGGTGGTTTGATAGATCACCAGATCACTATCTATCTGCATGCTCAGAACATCACAATGTTCCCTACCAATGAAACACGGTACTTCGCATCGCAGATACTAGTCTCAATCTTGGGCGGCCTTATCCTCATTTTGACGGCCCAATCGACTAGGAACGAGTTCAGAATACATAGTGACTATTAGATGTGTTTCATGATAGCCGTCATACCCACTATCACATCTAACATACACTATGATGCATTCTAGGTCTTTATCCAACACTATTGTTAACATTATAGTCCTAATGAAAATAAAGAAAGCCATGAATAAATGCGAATATCATATATAAAGATCGTTTCATACAAGAGTCTATAAACCCACACGCCACAAGTTGGCTAGTTGGGCATCTACTCTAACAATTACTGTGTTTCTAACAAATCTACGAAGTGTGCAGATATCAACAAGAAAAAGTATATTGCGCAAAGAAGATGGCAGTGGAAGCCTGGAATCAGTAGCGCAAAGAAAGAAGAAAACAGTTGTTGGATTGAAGCGAAGAGAAATCTGGATTCAGCGATGATGACGTCAGCATGTCTACTGGAAGAAAATATGAACAGCAACGATGACGTCAGCATTGCTGATTGGAAGAAATCAAGTAGCAGCGTTGATGACGTCAGCTTATAAGCTATAAAAAGCAAAGATGACGTCAGCAGCAAGCTACATTTCAATCAGCAGTTGTGAAGAGAAGCGCAAGAGCTAGATCAGTGATGATGAAGTCAGCAGTGACGTCAGCAATCAGCAGAGAGCTACAGTGAAACCAGCAGTTGGTACTTGAAGTTAGCGATAGCAAAACGATGTCGTTTGGATAAATAGATACGACAGCATTTTGCCTTCGCGCTAAGATTCAGCAGATTCTCTTTGCGTTGATAACCAGCAGTCGCAAAGTTACAGTCGCAAGATGATGTACCAGTCGCAAGCTACAGTGCACCCAGTCGCGAGCTACAGTAGATCCAGTCGCGAGCTACAGTGCACCCAGTCGTAGGGTACAGTGTTTTGCAAATCCAGTCGCAGGAAAAGCAGACGTAGTGAAGATTTGCAATCTAGTCGACAAAGAATCCAGTCGCAAGAGACAGAGTGTCCAGGCGTAAAGAATGAAGAGTTTCAACCAGTCGCAATAGTTGAAGTCTGGAACCAGTAGCGAAGCAGTTGACGAATCATTATGAAGAATTACTAAAGCTGGATGTCAACTGCTGAGCTTGATTCAAATGTTGAAGACGACCAAAAGCCTGCAAAAGAAAGGATGCAAGGACAACTTCCTGTCGGTACTTTACAGAGCAGATTTCAAACGGGAAGAACTTGTGTCCAACTATCATACTATAGAAAGCTTAATTGCAGTTGACAGCTGAGCTAGTATTAGCTTGTGTAGAGTTTTTCCCTAGTGTGTGAGAAACAGAGAGTTGAGCGTTTCATTGTAACAATCTCACACACAGATTCACTCGCACATTTTGTGAGTTGAGCTAAATTGATTAGCGAGTGAATCAAAACCCAAATGCAAATCATTTCCCGTCCAAGCACGAAGACGTAAAACTCTGTGTATGTAGTCTTTGAACAGAGACGTTAAACAAGTTCTGAGTGAACAGCCGAGGGCTGGTAGTATCTAGGAGTTCTCGCAGCTGCTGGTTGCGGGATCGGGTCTGTACACGTTGTATAGATCAAATCTTCTAGTGGAACCTTCCGAGGTGGAAGAAGGGGAGATGTAGGACATTGAGGTCCGAACTTCTAGAAACAAATCGATGGAGTATTGTATTCTTTAAGCTTTCAGCACTTGCATTTATTTTCAGTATTCATGTATACACAGTTAGCACACACACATAGTAAGTCTCGAACAGATTTATGTTGCACATAAATCTGTTTGTGTTGTTTTAAAATATAGGATTCAGTTCTGGTGTTTTCCGCATGTTTTATTAACATACCAGATTTGTCTCCGGTGCTCTGTTTTAATGTTCAAGAACCCGAGGTATTGCACCTCATCTGTGAAATAGCAGCGCACAAAAATTTTAAATCTTGACAACAGCGCCTGCTATCTCTTTAAATCGATCCTAACACATATACTGAGGAAATATCACATAATCCGTGATATTGTGGCTAGAGGTGACATAGCAGTTGAGAGAGTCGCCTTTGCGGACAACGTTGTTGATCCACTTACGAAGCCCTTGCCAGGACCGTTGTTTGAAAAACATCGCGAAACAATGGGACTGCGTCTGATGAGTAGTTGGCTATAGGGCAAGTGGGAGATTGTTAGAGTAGATGCCCAACTAGCCAACTTGTGGCGTGTGGGTTTTATAGACTCTTGTATATGACAATCTTAATTTATGAAATACGCATTTATTTATGGCATTCTTTATTTTCATTGTGTCATATAATGTTAATAATTGTGTTGGATAAAGACCTAGAATGCACCATAGTGTATGTTAGATGTGATAGTGGATATGATGGCTATCATGAAACACATCTAATAGTCACTGTGCATTCTGAACTCGTTCCTAGTCGATTGGGCCGTCAAAATGAGGATAAGGCCGCCCGAGCTTGAGACTAGCATCTGCGATGTGAAGTACCATGTTTCATTGGTAGGGAACATTGTGATGTTCTGAGCATGCAGATGGATAGTGATGGTCCCTTTTTTTTCGAAGGAAACATCAGCAGGCGCTGTTTAAAAGACATTAAAAGCAATTTTGCGCGCTGCTAATACGGAGCTGCAATAGCTCAATGTTCTTGAACATCTAAAATAAACAGAGCACCGGAGACAGATCTGGTATGATTTAAAAATCATGCGGAAAATACCAGAACTGAATCCTAATATTTTAAAACAACTCAAACAGATTTATGTACAACATAAATCTGTTCGAGACTTGCTAGTGCTTGTGTGCTGAACTGTAAACGATGCTAAGTATAAAATGCAAGTGCTGAACTATAAACGTGTGTTATGCGTGCTAAAGTAATGCGAGTGCTGAATGAATAAAAGAGATACGATACGCAGCATATTTGTTTCTGGAAGTTCGGACCTCAATGTCCTACATCTCCCCTTCTTCCACCTCGGAAGGATCCACTAGAAGATTTGATCTTACAACTCGTGTACAGACCCGATCCCACAACCAGCAGCTGTGAGAACTCCTAGACTTCACAAATGTACACCAGCCGCAACTGTGTGACTAACTACATACACATGAGTTTAACGTCATCGTGCTTGGACGGGACTGTTTGAAAAGTTTTGAGATTCATTCACTAATACAATGTGAATGAATCTCTGTGTGTGAGAATTATAGTGTACGCACAACTCTCAAAATATACATCTCACACACTAGGGAAATGCTCCTAAAATGAGCTAATACAGATTCAGCAGTCGACACAATAAGCTCCTCTCAAGAATGATTGTCGACTGCTTCATCTTCCTGTGTTCTTCCCTTTCGTTGTTGTCTCCTATTGATTTTCTCTTTTCTGTGCAACAACAATCATCAATCGTCGATCTATTACTCGTCAACCTTCTTCCTTCAAAACTCCTCGAATAAATAGCTTCTGTTCGAATATAGCCGTTAGATAAATTCCAAATCTCTTCTGCGCTTGTCAAGGCTAATTCGTCATCTTCTTTCCATTTCCGTGCAACGCTCCTCTGTAAATTGTACTATTTCCCAGAATAGTACAAATCTTGTTCCCTTGAATTGAGGCAATTTTCACGACTCTATTTCAGCCATTGATTCTTTCCATCTTGAGCATTGATTGCTTGCAACGGCTGATACTTCAAATACTGCGACTGGATACACAAAGCTTGCGACTGGATTCATAGTAAATTGTACTATTTCCCAGAATAGTACAAATCTTGTTCCCTTGAATTGAGGCAATTTTCACGACTCTATTTCAGCCATTGATTCTTTCCATCTTGAGCATTGATTGCTTGCAACGGCTGATACTTCAAATACTGCGACTGGATACACAAAGCTTGCGACTGGATTCATAGCAACAGCTGGTTCTGTGAGACCTTATTTTGTATTAAGGATTAATTGTTGGAATTAATCGGTTTATTAAGAGATTTTGTGGTTTAGATCTCTGTTTTGAGGTTTGAGTTACATTTTTCGGGTTCCATTTCGTGTATTGAACAATTCTGGATGCTTTCGTGTTTTTGAGTTTTTTGAGGCGAAAGCTGGTCGGTGGCGAAAATAGTCGTAGCTTGTTTTGGTAGCGCAGGGCATGAAACGCCGTCGTTTGAGATATTGCGACTGGTTGTGCACTGTAGCTGCGACTGGTTTTATGCGAGGAGTTGTTGCGTCTGGATGAGCAGTCGAGAGCTATGGTCAACGTGGGTCAGCGCTCCTGTGCTTGCGACTGGTTGTGTTGGTACGTTGAGACTGGTACCAGACGAGGGAAGCATTGTGCGTTGTTTTGTGTTTTGCGTCTGGATGACCAGCAGCTGGTATTAAGGATTGAGCATCCTATGCGACGTAGTCTGGATAAGTTGGTGCGACGCCGTTTTGAGGACCAGTCGATGGGTTGCCTTGTGATTGATTTTAGCGTCCGGTCTACTGGCTGTCCAGCTTTTGTATTTTGAAACAGAGTCTGGTTGTCCAGCTGCGAGAGATTGTTCGCTACTGTAGCTTGCAGCTGGTGGTGATCACTGTAGTTAGCGACTGGATTTGTTTAGCGTGGCTCGAGATTTCATCAGCTGTTAGTTCTTGCGTCTGCTGGTTTGGGAAATTGTTAGTGTCGACTGGTTTTGTCGGTAGACAATTATTGGAATTGGTTCCAGTCGGTTGCTAGTGCTATTTATAGGAAGACTTGGTCTTCAAATTCGATCCCAGATTCTATACTTAGAATATTTCCAGCCTTTCGTTCCTTATCTTTCGAACCCTAGAACACTGTTCAGCCGTGAGTTTTCCGACGATTTCCCGTCGTTTCCGGTGGTTGTTTTGCTTGTGCGAGGTAGCGTTGGATTCCTCTTGAGAAGCTCTTCCAATTCATACCAGTTTTAGAAGCTG